>JAULKJ010294030.1:0-12054 GCA_032355405.1 Rubia balearica | reverse complement strand
GTTTGCTCTTTGGGTACTTTGAATTTGTTGCAGTGGTGGATATGTTAAGAAAAAGAATGAGAGGGGTGACGGGTGGTGTGGCATGGGGGTGGTAGGTGGTTGGCAGTCTTCCGGCGGGAGATGGATGGTGGTGGCAAGGGATAGAAGGTGAGTATTTTCAGCATTTTAAGTGACCAAATTTTTTTGAAGTTTTCTCTCTCTGCAGAATTAGTTTGGGATAATAGGAATACTATATCACAATATGGTCCATATGATAAATTTAGTACTCCTTCTATTCTAGCGAATTCTGCAGAGAGAGAAACTAGATGTTTTAGTTTGAGAGACTTGAAATGTATATAGTGCCTTCTTCTTCAATCTTGTCTTCACTGCTTACGTTCCCAGATCTCCTCCGCCTCTCCTCTTGTCTTTTTCTTCATTCAATCTGTCTGACTCTCTCCCCCTGCCTGTCTCTATCAGCCTATTTCTACCGCCTCTCTGTCTCTCACTGCCTTCCCCGGTCCCAGATTTGCGACATCTCTACCTCTCTCATCTTCGTTTCGCTTGCCACAGCTTCTCTCTGTTCTTCGTTCGTTCAATAGCCGCTGCCGTCGATTAACGGTGACGAAGCTGGGAAGAGGTAGTGACGATGAGCAGGAGACAGCAGGATTCTTCGTCTTCAGGGGGTGAGGCTGTCCAACGGAGGAAAATGGTTGTCCGACTTTAAATTTTATCTCATTTATCCTTTGAGAGGTCAAACTTTAAATTTTAATTAATAATAAAATTGAATGAAACTAAAAAATATATATTTTTACTTAACAATTAGTTGCACAACATATAGTCATATATAATATTATTGGATTGTAATACTTATGCTCTTTTATACTTTACACAATGGTATGTTTCTAAAATACATGCATAATTTCATTCTTGTAATATATAAAAATTTAAATGTTTATTTCTTACAAGAGATTTTACTTATTATATATATATATATATATATTCTTGTTTTCAACAGCATCAAGGAGATTTTTTTGAGTAGAGGATTTTCTAATTAGTGAAATAATAATGGAAGAATAATAGCACTTGTTTAGTTCAATAATTAGGAAGAGAATCATGGTCTAGATAGGAGTGTTTTTTATGATACTCTCACATCCTTCTATTATCGCCCTACTTCTATTTTTATACTATTAAAAAATGAGTTTAAATTGTAAATATCTGTAATTATGTGTTAAACAAAAAGTATAAAATGTACATATTTAAAAAATTAGCATTGAGGCGAACTTAGACAATATTTATACCTATATTCATGAAATTTTACCGTCTAAATAAATTAACTTTATTGATTGATAGTGTCATATGATAGTAAAAGAGGAATAAGGCGAGTAGATAATTCAGACCAATAATAAGATAATATGTTCTTGTATTAAAGTGAGGAGTTTGATTTTTTCAAAGACAATGATTTTCATTGGACCAAAAGGCGATATCGCTCGCCCGCGGCGCCCTCACCTGAAAACGAGAATGGGGGCATTCGGTACAATTAGAAAAAATGTGCTCGTACTTTATGATTTTATTCAAAGACAATTAAGCCCATTAGTCTGAAAGTCTTATTTCCTCTAGAAAAAACTTAGTCCAATAATCAATAAGCATGTGCTCTTTTAGAGTGGAGGAGTTGTTTCTATTTGAAAATTATTTAGTTAAAGAGTCAAGGAATGCGTACTTGTGTTAGAGTGGGGAAGTTGATTCCATTTACAAACAATCCAGACCAGTAGCTAGAGAGCATGTGCTAGTAACATAATGACGGGATATGATTTCCTTTAGTGACAAATTATTATATTTTTTCCGTTATATTTATTTTCTTTAATCAACTAGGTTTTCATATTAGAATAGTCTCATTTGCAAACATAAATCATCAAATATTTAAAATGATTCTCTTACCAAATTAGAATATAATTCAATAATATCGATTAGTAAAATTATGAAATAGTACTTTCTTGATCCATATATGTATATTTATATTATCATATTTGTCTTTTTACGTGCCAAGTTTTGAACGGTAATTTATGTAATATTGAATAAATTTTAAAAAGTAAACTTTTTATTTAACAATTATGGCACGTAGTTTGCACGATATATAAATTATTGCTAGTTATTTAAATTATAAAGGAAGAGAAGTTTTTTGTCTCTATTAGCCTATCATCTCCCTTCTCTCTACACTAAGATCTAGCTGCAACCTGAACCTCCCCCCCTTTCTTTACTAACTCAGAGGAAAGATGTGTTCTTTTTAGTTAACCGATTGTGTTTTTTGTTACTTTTGTTTTAAATTAATTTTTTAGTTTCTTTATTTTAGATCTAGAGGACATTCCTACCAAATTCCGGCACCCATGCATGGCCGCCCATGGTACCTCCGATTACAACGTTTTTTTTATACTAGTTGGCGCAACAGTACCAGTAGGGGACGTATGACCCGACTCGAATCATACATATGAGATCTATAGCTTTTTGATTGAGAAATTACATCATTAAATAAAAAAGATGAGTAGACTAACACTTTTTAATTATTTTTTTGGAGGGTGGGCGGGTGGTTATTCAGTAATAATTTTTGAATAGTTCAAGATTTTTTTTAAAACTATGTTATATGTTTGCTCTTTGGGTACTTTGAATTTGTTGCATTGGTAGATATGTTGTAAAAATGATGGAGGGTGGTGGTTGGTGGTGTGGCATGGGGTGGTGGGTGACTGGCAGTCTGCGGGCTGAAGAAGGGCTGGAGATGGAAGGTGGTGACAAGGGATGGAAGCTGAGTATTTTAAACATTTTACATGATCAAAAAATTTGGAACCTCTTTCTCACTTTGCAGAATTAGTTCGGAATAGTGGGAATACTACACATGGTCCACATGAGAATTTTAGTAAAGAATTTTCTAAGTAGTGGATAATTAAAGACCAGTCCATATATGCATATAGTGATGTTATTAAACACCAATGAAAACATTGATTTAATGTCCAATAGTTAAAAATCATGTGCATGAGTCAGAATGTAGAGTGACATACATGGGTATGATAACATTATTTTTCAGTGATGAAACAAAAAGCACAACACCCGATAGTTAAAGAGAGCGCGTAAATGTCAGAATGGAGAGTGACACCTATGAGTACACCGGTGTCATAAAGCTTGAATAAAATCACATGCTTAACACCCAATGTTCATATAACATGCGCATATATCACAAATGAGAGTAACATTTTTTAGTGTAGCGACTTTATTAAACACCAATGAAATCACTTTCTTAGCACCCAATATTCATAGAGCATGCACACGTGTTAGAATGGAGAATGACACATAGGAGTATAATGGCATTATTAAACACCAGTAAAATCACAGATTTAGCATCCAATAATATTAGAGGTCTTGTGCACATGAAAACATGTGTTCGTATCAGAACGCAGGAGTCTGAATTTTCTCATAAGCATTTATAATCTTTTCCAACCTAATATATCTTCTTTAACTGACAATTTTTGTATATTGAAAGAGTACCATTCAAATATTATAAGGCTCTTAGTGAGACAGTAAAATTTTATCCCCTTTATTCACACACACATGCACGCACACACACACATACATATATATATATATATATATTAAAAAATCACACAAACATATAAAAAATGCACATACATACATACATACATACATCATACACGCAATCATGTGCATGTGTCCGAATGTAGAGTGACACACATGGGTATGATAACATTATTTTTCAGTAATAAAACCAAAAGCATAACCTCCAATAGTTAAAAAGGGTGCGTACGCATCAGAATGGAGAGTGACACCTATAGGTACACTGACATTATAAAGCACGAATAAAATCGCATGCTTAGCACCCAATGTTCATATAGCATGCACACATATCACAACTTAAGAGTGACATTTATGACTGTAGCAACTTTATTAAACACCAATGAAATCATTTTCTTGGCACCCAATAATCATAGAGCATGCGCACGTGTTAGAATGGAGAATGACACATATGAGTATAATGACATTATTAAATACTAGTAAAATCACAGACTTAGCGTCCAATAATTAGAGATCGTGCGCACGTGAAAGTATGTATTCGTATCAAAACATGGGAGTCTGATTTTCTTTGTAAGCATTTATAATCTTTTCCAATCTATTATATCTTCTTTAACTGTCTTTGTTTGTATTTTGAAAGAGTATAATGCACATTGTATAAGGCTATTAGTGAGATAGTAAAATTGTCTCCCCTTCATTCGCGCACACACACACACACACATACATATAAAAAAATGCACATACATACATAATATATGTATACACGTGTGTGTGTATGTGTGTGTGTGATAGTGTATGTGTGTGTGATAATATATATTATCACATTTATCCTTTGAGAGATCAAACTTTAAATTTAAATTAATAAAAAATGAATGAAACTAAAAATTATATTTTTTACTTAACAACTATGGCACATAGTTTGCACGACATATAGTCATATATAATATTATTGGATTGTATTACTTATGCTCCTTTTATACTTTACACACTGTTATGTTTCTAAAATGCATGCATAATTTCATTCTTGTAATATATATAAAAATTATTTTTATTTCTTACAAGAGATCTTACTTATTATTATTATTATTATTATATATATATATTCTTGTTTTCAATAGCATCTAGGGAATTTTTTTGAGTAGAGGATTTTCTAATAAGTGAGATAATAATGAAAGAATAATACCACTTGTTTAGTTCAATAATTAGGAAGAGAATATCGGTCTAGATATGAGTGTATGTTTTTTTTATCATACACTCACATCCTTCTGTTATCGCCCTACTTCTATTTTCACACTATTCAAAAATGAGTTTAAATTGTAAATATCTCTAATTATTTGTTTAACAAGAAGTATAAAAGGTAGATATTTTAAAAAGAGAAAGTCTCAGGAAAGACCATCTTCCCAGAAACATATGGACAGTCCATGATGATTTTTACATAAAATGTTGTAATTTTTTTTTATAAATTTAAATATTGTATTTTAAAAGTTAAAACAAGTAATAATATGTATTTGAATGTGAAAATATAAAAACATATAATATAAAAATATTTTCTAAATTTAGTATGTAATTTAACAAATGTAGTGTATAAGGTAAAAAATAAGTGGTCTGTCCATAACTTATGAACATGTCGACTGTTAGGAGACCCACTCAAAAAAAAATCCTCCAATGAGGGTTTTGTGGTTTTTTGTGGTTTCTTTCCAAAGAAATTATTGGGCGGGTGGAACAAAGAGCAACCACCCCAAACTGATATCTTCCCTACCAAACTGACACTTTCCCACGTGATTACGCCCACAAAGAAACCATAGAAGTTCAAGCACCGAGGAGTGGAACTAAGACCATGTACAATGAAAGAAACCATGAAAATGATTTTTTTCTCCACTAAATACAATATAACTCTCAATTTCTCTCTTCCACATCACTAAAAACAATCACAAAGAAATGACTCCATATTTATAACACAATGATAGAAACCTTTAAGAAACCACTTCATGAAATCTACTTGATTTTCTCTATCATACTCATTAATTTTAACTTCAATATTTAATTTAAATAAATTTTTCCACCCAAAATCATTTAAAATGTGAAATTTAATAATATAATTTTTTTGTTTTATTCAAAAAATATTTTAAAATTTTAAAAAAATTGATTTATAAAAATATAAATAAAAAATGTAATTTGAAAACAATTAAAGCTTTTTTTTTAAAAAAATGAAACAACTAAATTTTTTTTAAAAAAAAATTGGTGGGACAGGTGGTTCAATCGGGTGCTGCCGCAAGTCCCAAACCCCTGGAAAAAATAGGACAGTTGGGACACATGACCCAACCATAACTTTCCACCTATCCCCCAAGGAGACTAAAAAGGGCTCGTGCGTCCGCGCGTGCCCAAGCATGGAAGAGTACGTTAGTATGGGGCAGTTTCTATTTACTTCACCCGTCACTCGGTTTCTTTTAAATGAAACCACAAAGAAAGCCCCATTGTGGTACTTTGTGGTTTCTTTCCAGTAAGAAACCACAAAGAAACTCACATTGCACATGCTCCAAGGAAGAAGAACTGGAGTAAGTAACGGGTTTGATTTCTTTTCTAAAAGTAACTTTGTTTTGGTGGAACAAATTCCTCCTCAAAGAAAAGTGCAGTTTCGTTTTGTGCATTAGCCCAGCCCAGCATTGTCAGATGGGAGGGCAGCTCAGGGAGAGTGTTTTCCCTGCCGGGAAAAAGTTTGATTCAATTAAAGAACTGTGTCAGCATTATTCATAATTCTCAAGTGGGCTCCAGGTCTTCAACTCATAGTGGCCTTCAAATTTTAATAAGATGGATCCATCACTTCGTTTTGGCTTCTTCATACAGCGTGGGCATAGGAAAGGTTGCACTTTACATTCTTTACGATGTGCACGCAACAGTAACTTTTTAAAGGCGTCATTGTTTTCAAGTATCGATTTGTTGATTCCCGGTAAAGAACTCTTCATTTCTTGTTGTTTGGAAGTGATTCCAAGAAGTGAAAAAGAATAAAATTTATATCACTGGAAGAGGTTTAAGGTAAAAGGAGTTAATTTATGTTCAACCAAAAAGGGTAAAAAGTCTCAAGGGATATATTTACTCCTGGCCAGGTTAGAAATGGAAAAAATAAATTCAAAGTTTGGTTTTTGGTGAATTAAGAAAATGGACAAAGAAGGAGGAAGAGGACAAGTGATTTGATTTTGGATAGTACGATAAACAAGATCACCAGGAATCATTGTAACACAACCCAAGACATTCTCATACAGAATTTTGACACGTGTATTCGAAGAAAGAAATTCAAAACCTTTGGAATTTCCTCACATAGCCAGTCTCTTCATAGAACAATGACACAATTTGGTGGTGAGATTTTCAACTTTCAACTTAACCAGTACTTGTGGGTCTAAGTTTATAAATTGGGGATGACTAAACAAAAAAAAAAGATTTTCTAGTTTATCACAACTACGAAAGCTTCTTAAAAAAAGGGTTTCTCCTTGTCATCCTACCTTTCCAAATTCTCCAAAAAAATAATGTTCTTTGTTTAAACCTAAAATGAATGTTTTCAATGGCTTTATGCCTGATTCAGATCCTAATGGTTCTTCGTAAGACATGCATGTGGGAAATTTGGGATATGCAAATGGATTAAGTTATGGAGATGATCCAGTGCATTATGTTGATCCATTTGTAAAGTTTTTGGAGGTGTCTCTAGAAGAAGTGGCAGGTTGAGAATTTCTCAGGACCATCGTCTCTTTCACAATTCAAGCCTCGATTTTAGGCTAGTGGATTTTGGATTGATGATTTCCATTCCTCAAACAATAGGTTCTTACAGTATTTTCAGCAACACTTAGGTCTAGGTGCATGGATTGTTCATAGTCATCATAACTTCATCATAATTGGCTTAGAGACAGAGGTTGTAATGCTGGCCATCCTAAACAACGACACATACACAATGGACGATGTCCTTTTATGTATAAGGAGATACAAAGACTCTTATCCTTTAGCCAGTTTGCAGGTTGTGTGTGGATCCATCTGTTTAACCTAACAACGGGCATGCTTAATCAAATTGCTGGAAAAGATTTTACTAGAATGATCGGGGGTGCAGAGAAAGTTAATGTGAAGTACATGAAAAATATCAATGCCAAATATCTCAAAGCCAGGGTATGGATTGATCCATCCAAACCTTTGATTGCTCACCTCCTTGGATTTGTTGGATTGACAGGTGGTGCGAGAGACTCCCTTATGAGCCAGCATAATCTCTTAAATCAGCACTACTTGCTTGATTACTTTGAACACCTACAAACAAAGTCTCTAGGAAGCCCCCGAGACTAAGCTTCGACATCAAAGTCAAGGTCTAATTATGTGTATACTTCTGTTAATATTTTCTTACCTTCTTCATCATTTCTTGTCTTGATTTAGAGCTGGTGAGTTGTGTGATCGTAACCCACGTTATTTGTTTCCTGTTGTTGAATCATGGTCTAGTCAGGGTGCTTGCGGTGGTTGATTCTCTCTCTTCCCGAGATGGGGTGCTGCTCAAACTCAGTGAACCTTTGCTTGTGTTCAGCGATCAAGTCCACTTATGCAAGGTGTTGGTGGACTTTTCTCGCTTAGGGAGGTATAGACCATAACTCCCCCCAGCTAAGGAATCTTAGCGAGCTAAGTGAATATACTTTTTTTTTAATTAAGTAAATGACGTGTATGAATTGGGTTAGTAGAGCGAGAGTAATGGTGCTTTAGATTGTGATAAAAAGTTAGTTGCAAAGTGAGAATTGACTTCCTGGGTAGAGGTACATGGGAAGGTGTGACCGGAATTTTAATCATGTATTCCTAGCGGTAGTTGATAGTGGACCAAAGAATTGGGGATGAATTTTGAATTATTAAAGGGGCGGTTAAGGTGCTACACCCGTTGTGGTTTTAACGTTCATTTCAAAATATTTCTTTGAGTATCTACTTAAAGAGAGCGCTTTAGTTTACTGTGGGGTTTCCAATTAACTGAAAGTGGGTTAAGGTGAGCACGTTTTTGTGCTTATTGTGTCTACAATATTGAAGTATAATGAGAGAGGGTGGTCGTTGTAATGGTGTACTTACTTTAACCGATATGGTTGTGTTGATGGAGCATCATCCCTTTCCGACTAGTTGTGAGATTAGGGTTCCTTGCACTTGTAATGTGGTGCAGAGATCTCCTTTTAGATTTCTCAGGGTGTATGGACATCACTTACAGTATGGTATAACCTTGCCCATTCCAGATTTCGTTAGAGTGTGTTGGAGGATTACTGGGTTGCTCTTGCTCAGTTGCATCCCCGGGGGGTGGTCATACTTATTGGTTTTAAGCAGGTGTGTCGTAAGGCCAAGAAATTTTTTAGTTTTGATCTATTTTATACATTTTATCACATCAGCGGAGTGGATGTGACAGAGTCTTGGGTGGCTTTATATCCCGTTACATAAAACAAATTTGTTTACAAGGGTTTCTAAGTGTCTGTGGTACTTAGGAAAATAAATTTTTGTATGTTAAATGTTATGGTAATGACTTGATGCCATTGTGGAATGACAAGGTGCTTGTGGGTAGGGAGGCGAAGTGGAAGAAAGAAATGAGCTCTATGCAGGAGTTGGATTCTTATTCGATAGATATAGGGAGGTCTAGGGGAGATAAGGTGTGGTATCTACATAAATATTTCCTAAAGATTAGATATTTATTTAATTTAATAGTATTAGATATTTATTTATTGCACCTGTGAAGTTCTACAGCCTATCGAGATCGGTGCCTATTGAACGACATGCAATTGCATTCGACGGTCAATGTGGGGATGGTATTGTAATTACATTTGCGTTTGGTTGATGGTAGCGAGGAGTCTGTTGCTTCCACTAAGTGCAAAGCTAGGGGAATTGAGGGCCATTGTGTTGGTCTCTCGAAAGTGATAAGGTCAGATGGTGGTGCTATAAGGATGGTAGTTGATGTGCTAATTTTCTACTCTCTTTTTAGCACATTTGATACTTATAATTGTAATAGATTATAGATTTTTCTTTAATAATTTTTATGTTTTACCAATTAGAGGACTAGGATCACATTTCATAATTTTGTATCGTAACTCCTTAATTTGTGAAGTTTTTAATGTTTAGTTGGATCCTTCCGTGATCGATTCGAGGATTGAAAATTTAATTCAAAGTGAAGACTAGATTATCCGAAGAGGTCACTTGTAATGGTGGTGGAAGAAGGAAGGTCAATTAGAAAGTGGTAGATGATAGAGTGAAGAAGAAAAACAAAGTAGCGAGTGAAGAATAATTTAAGTTTTTAAGACGAGTTCTGAGAATGATCCGAGAAAAATGAGTTTTTAAGATGAATTGATCCGAGAGTACAATAAAAACAATTATAACAACTACCAAAATGGATAAACATTTCACTCGTAGCGAAAGAAAGGAGTATATTCACCTCTACAGACCATGGTTGATGCAAGGGGTTCCTTCTGGACAACCATAATATGTATCTTGAATCAGCATAGTGCTCCATGCTAGCTCAATAAAACCTGCAAAATAAGTTCCTGGAAAGTCCTCGGGATCTTCCTTCGATGCATAAGTTAGTGTATGATAAATATATGAATAGTATCTGAGAAAATATCATTACATTTGTCATTGTTCAAATCATTTATTTATAGTTGGGTTTACTGTAATCTTTGCTAATCATGGAGCATGTTCTTAGATCGTGATCTTAGTGGCATGATCGTGGGTAATAGTCATCTTTCTTTATGGGTTTGCTTAGAATGGTTCGCTAAAAGCTAGGTACTATTCTAGCTTTGGACTTAGTGAGGTCATCTCTTCTCTTTTCTGAACCCTTATTTACCTAGTTCGCTGGGTTTACTATATTACCTTTGCTTTAAACTTCATGTGATTGGTGAAGGAGTATACCATAAACTCCCTAGCCAAGGAGTGAATGTGTATAGAGCTGGTGTAATCATTTTTAAGGCATAGGAAAAAGAATAATAATCATGGTAGCATGTTATTGGACGTATTTTTTACAAATTAATTGTAAGATATCAATGAAGTAGGCATTGGCTGCTTGGATAAAATAGTATAACTGCATTTTTAAATTTATCTTTTTTTAAGAAGTTGTTGTTAATGGACTGAAAAAGTAGGGTAATGCTCTCAGTAGTTTACTAGCCGTTAACTATTTAAAAAATGTATCATTGCAATAGTGTTATTACGTTAGATGATTTAGATTTGCTTAAAAAATATCATTCTTTTTTTATCTTCATGTAACATTATGATTCCTCCTACTAGAGTCATGATGAGGCCACCGCTTGATATGTTTAGTGTATATTCATGTCAGTTGCAGTATGGTTTGTCACTCCCTGTACCAGATTATTTTATGAGAATTTTGGAGGCTTATGGTGTTGCTCTAGTTCAGATACATCCTCATGGAATAGCCATACTTATTGGTTTCGAAATTTTATGTCGTGAAATTGCTGTTGATTTCGGTTTGCATTTGTTTAGTGCTTATAGGTTATATGAAATGGATGTTAGTGAGTTTATGGTATTTTTCAAGGATGTTATCGAAAGTGTTGAAATTGTAAAGATTTCACATGATAATTATGGAGACTTAGAAGAAGATAAATTCGTATATGTGAGTTGTTCTGACCAAGGGGCAATGCCAATATGGAATGAAAATATTGAGGTAGATCGAGGACTAAAGTGGAGGAAAAGCACAAATTTTCTAAGGGAAATGCTATCTGGCATTGTAAAAGTATGACACCCTATTGGTTCGCAAGGTATTTATTTGTTTAAGTTTTTTCAATTCATACCTATGTCATGTTATTGAAGGTTTATCTATCTTTCAGTCGTAAGATTTTGTGTCTTAATGACCCGCCACCTCTTGAGCGTCATTAAAAACAAGAGAGGGGGACTTTTAGGGTTAAAAGATAGAGATTTGTATGTTGCTCCGGTTCCTACTACTACACTACCAAAAATGGTAGATAGTGACAAGTATCAGGGTCATTCACAGAGATATTAGGAATCTAATAATTAACTAAACACAACCATGATCGGATCATCAATCCAACCACGTGTTAGGAATAAATAGTGTTGGAAAAATAGTCACTGGGTGGGATTTGTACTAACATATACTAGCATGCAAACGATTACAAGAATTAACAATATAAACTAACACTTGAGGAATGCTTGCTAACGTGAGTAATGTCATTTCGATCATCTTTCATCAAATACAAGAACTAAACCATATTCTAGTGTTTTTATTATGTAGTGCGGACAATGTTCAAAAATTTCCCCTATCTGTCACATAGGGGTGCACATATTAAATCTTCCATCAGCCTCGCCTCTACAACTAGAAGAGTGCAACAACTGTAATGGCTCATTGTGCAGGTCTGATTCTCCCCAATGCAATTAAGTCTCACACAAAACACTACAAACGCACTACCCCTAGGCCTACAAAGGCAAAGGAAGTAGGCTACTTATCGATGGCTCTAGGATTACAAAGGTAATCCTAGTTTGCTACTTTGGCTATCT
>JAULKJ010293988.1:0-12056 GCA_032355405.1 Rubia balearica | reverse complement strand
ATTTACCTTTGAAGCTCTTGCAGCTTCTACAGCGAATATCATTCATTTCCCAGGTTATGATAGATTCGTCAAAGAAATAGACAATTATGCTATCGTACTGCCAACTTTGATACTATAACATTTGTCATTGGTGATGAGTTAAAATTTATCCATATATCTGGTTCATTGGTCTCTTTTTAGTTTCTATATTGTAGTCGAACATGTTCATACACTCGGTTTTGAAGATGAAATGTAGTGAAGCAAGCTATATTTTGGCACACTGCTCACAATTTATACTGATTTTACGAATGCAGATCCATCACTTCTGTTTCATTTTAATTAATTAGGTAAAAGTAAGAGTTTGGCCTGCTTTTTACTGACAGTATGAACCTGGAATTATTTACTCTGTTGAACTTGTTAAAAGAGCATCACCTCCTACAGTTTATAGCAATTAGTGATAAATATGGTTGTTTTGTTCTTTCTTATCATTTCATGATTGGTGGTTTAGGGTTTAGGATATACTGTATACTTTTTAATACTGTCTAGTTTATGACGAAAATATGTAATTACACTTGGTAACTCAAGCTCATTATGAACTTAAACATGTAAACTTGTTACATTTGTTACTTACATATTTAAGTTACTGTTAGATATTACATGTAAAGCTATTTTTATAATTCCTACAATTTGTTATCCAACTCACCGCGCAACGCGCGGTGTACCCTCACTAGTTTTTCAGAAAGGGAATTCTTCCTGCTCTCTGGAAATCCAAATCTTACAAGCCCACCTTTAGTTTTTTCCTCTTTTGGGGAGACCATTGCCACCACTAGGGGGTGGGCAAAAAAACCGAAAACCAGAAACCGAATCGAAAATCGAATAATCCGAATTTGAATAACCCGAACCAAATTTAATATTGAAATATTCAAATATTTGAACCGATTAAACCGAATTATGAATATGGTTTATGGTTTGGTTTTTAGTTTCTAAACATAAACCGAAAACCGACCCGAAAACCGAATTATAATTAAAAAATAAATAAATAAATATATTAAATAATATAATCCTAAAAGTTAAATATAAAATCTATATATAGAAAGCCAAATTCATGGCCCAAACTCGGCTATGGTCATGGCCCAAAATAAAATTTGATTACAAAATGACATGGCCCAAAATTAACCCTAAATAATATGTAACCCTAAAAGTCTAAAAGGGAGATACCTCTTTCTTTTCTTCATTGGATTCACGGCTACTGCTCTGCTCTACAGACTGCCGTGCCATTTTCTACTGTTCTCCATCCCGTGCAAGATTTCTGCCCGTACTTTTGTTGAGATTATTGGTGGGTTTCCGATTTCTTGCTTGATGGCATTGGATGTTTAGCTATGGCGATGATTTGGGGACTGATTTTTCATATTTTTGTCAGGAAATGTGATTGCCTTCTTCAGGAAAAAATTTGGATGATTGTTCTTCAGAAAATGGTTAATCTTGTTGCCCTTTATTCTGCCAAAAATCTGTGTTCCATTAACTTTACAAACCTGAAGAACATTTGTTGGTTGATTTTAGTCATTTTGCAAATCTGCCAAAAATTATTTGGTTTTTCAAATATATTTGAATTGAAACCGAATTGAAACCGAGAACCGAAAAACCGAATTTGAATAAACCGAATTTAGTTTTTCCAAATATGGTTTGGTTTTCGATTTTAGGTTTGTAAAATGTCAACCCGAATAAACCGAACCGAATAAACCGAAACATTTGAAAACCGAACCGATGCCCACCCCTATTTACCGTTATCATAAATAGTTAAACATATTTAACAGTCAAACATGTTTATTGAAGATTGTATAAAATTAGGACATTCAAAATTTAACCACTGTGTAAAAGCCAGTGTTAACACACATATCATATTATCTTTTGCCACGTTAAGATATTAATGATTTTCCTTTGTTTTGTAGGGATACAAATGAGAAATCAACTCCTTTCATTGCAAAAATTAATATACTTCTTTGATTTCTTTCCTTGATCAATATCCCAATTCAATCATATGCAGGAAATCATTTTCCTCCCTTTTATGTTTGAACTCAAAGCATTGATTCCCCAAACTTCCTTTCATCGATTTCCTTCTTTCATTGACTCCCCAATCTTCCAACTTAAAATTCCAAGTCCATTTTTTAAAATCCAAATCTAACTCTTTTTCTTCAAGTTTGAGTTCTCCGCCAATGGTTTCAACTAGTTTGGCCATGCCGTTGAAGATTATAGGGTTCAATAAACTCAATTTTCGAAAAGTTCAATGGGAAAAAATTGTAGATATGAAAATGTTTGTGTTTAGTATTGACGATTTCGATGTTCATGACACTATTTGATGATTGATTTTGTTGAAAATGATCTTGTGGGATCTTGTGGACATGTTTGCACTAGTATCAGTTGATTGATATTGATTTTGGGTGTATATGAAAGTTTTGGGAAATTGATGGATGAGTTTATTGCCGGAATAGTATAGGGGAAGAGCTGCGATGCAACTCTTTTTCTAAAATAAAAAATATATAAATCTTGAACTGCAGTTCCGAGTTCGGAACTACTTGTACGGCGGGTTAAAAATGCCATGCATCGTCGGTGGTGATACACGACTCAACCAGGGACAGCGATTCAAAACTTCCGTTGAACAAACACTTTCAGCGCCTTAAATAGTGTCTTTATGCACTAGTGAGCTAAAGGCATTTGTTAGGTTTTTTTATACCTCGAATGATTGTATAACATGCAGAACCAACTGCTTTGGATGCTTTCAAGTTCGCATCTTTCACCCTGAACAAATTTTTAAAGGAGGAAGAAAAATAGTAGGTTACAACAAGATTTCTCTCGCACCAGGGATCAATATTCAATTAGACTCCAATATACATAAACATTTACTTCAATTATTTCTACAATTTTGATATTTTTTTAGAAAGTACATCGGTGGAGTAACTACCGACCTATAAAGACCCGGACCGATCCAAAACATCCCAGATCAAAAATAAAGAGACCCAATCTATGTATTTTAGTGAGCCCATGTTCTAAGAACCAGGTTCAACCCTATTGAGTATGCCCTAGGCTTGATCTTCCATGAAGATTTGATCTGACTGATTCCAAATCTGTCAAGGTTTAGTTGTGACCCAGCCTTCTAAACCCTAATCCGTCTGCCGTTAGAATGGTGAAAGTGCTCATTTTTTTTAAAAATAAATAAATTTACAGCTGTTTGATTTAATCCATCATCGCCCTGAATGAGGCGAATCTAACCCACGACTTATTGATTTGTGATGTTTTCGTTGATTACCAGTTGAGGAAACTCACCAGAACTCCACCATTCGCCATTGAGCCTCATTGTCAGCCACCATGCTAACCGACTCTACACTTTTAGACAATGAAGGGGTTGCGAGCTCCTCCTCACTAGCTCCATCCCGCCATCTTTTGCCACTTTAAACGGCCTGCCGGCAGTGATTCCCCTTCTGCCGCCTCTCTATAACAGAATTTTAGAATATATATTGCTAACGAAGATCTTTGTCACGCAAAATAAGAGAGCTTCCTCTTTTATTAACAGCACCGGAACTGGGAAAAAATTGAATAGTAATCAAAAAGAAAAAAACCAAAGGATGAAATGCCTAAAATTAGGGGTGGAGGTGGGGAGGCCGATGAATTTGATGGCTGCAGCGACCTCTTTATCGTTGGGTTATAATGAATTTTTTTGAAAGAAACTTATGTTAAGAGAAAGCTTACTTTATTTTTTCAGAGTAATATTTTTCTGAATAGGATGCTCCATCTGTCCCAATTCAACCTGCACACTTTGACTTTCACCAGTTAACTCCAAAATTATTTAATTCTTAATATATTTTATTAAGGATAATTAAAACTTGTGAAAATATATGTTATAACGAATCTAACTAGGTATCACTCAATAATATTTATACTTATACCTATTCAATTTTGGGGTCAAAGTTAAGAAGTTTTGACTAAAGGAATAGTTAAATTGCAGGTTGAATCGGGACAGAGGGAGTAGGTTTGTTCATTGGATTCAAGATGATTTTGGAACTTGATAAGGACAAAATCTTCCTTACTACTCTCATTCTTAAATCTCCATTTCACATTTTCACAATCAATGAACAATACTTAATTTTTCCTTTAAGAAAACTTGCACATTTGATATATTAGAAAAACGAAAAAGAAGATTATCGTTACAGCCAGGTCGATTATCTACTCGATTAGATCACGGGTTTGGATTTTCAGACGCAATTTTTATTCTAAACAAAAAACCCACTTGCTAGTTGCTGCTTGTTGTTGGCTAACAAATTCACACTCTTTTCTTGGCAATACCAGTTTATTGGATTGAAACCAAGCAAACAATTTCTTTCTTTCCTTTTTTTTATCAAAAGCAAACAATTTATCTACTAGTAAATCATACTCCCTCCGTCACACTTTATTTTGCTTGTTTATTTTTTCACGGTTCTCAATAAGTATATTCGCAAATATTTTTAGTTACCTATAATAATCTCGCTTAAATTTTGATATTTAGAGGACGAATTTAACAATATCTCATGTGATATTTATATTATATATGGATTAATTTTATATTTACAATCAACGTTTACAAAGTTTGACTGCTAAAAAAGAATTAAGCAAAATGAAGTGGGAAGGAGAGATTATGTTTCATATAACCTGGAAAACATTTTATGCATTACTCCCTCTAATTTTCTAATATTAACATTCTTCGATAGACAAAAACAATTTATTTACTACACTCTTCAATGTTCTTGTAATAACATTCTTTAATCGATACTTTGATACGTATATACCTTTAAATTATGTATAATAATATATAATATACTAATTAAAAATTAATTTAAATATACCTCATATGATGATATTATTGCTTATATAGTGTTTAGAGTTCATGTTCGGCAAAGTCTTGGGAAAGACCGTCTTTCCATAGACATATGGTTGAATTATAATTTATAGAAAGGTAAAAGGTTTTAGTTGCAATATTTAAATTTTACAATACAATGTACAGTAGTTATAAATTTATGACCCAATTAATGCAACCTGAAAATTTTATCTTAATTTCTTGTAATTTGCAGTTTAAACTTTGATCTTTCCATAACTTATGAAAAGACGGTATGGAAATACCATCTTTTAATAACTTATGGAAATACCATCTTTTAAGAGACGGACTCATTATGTTCAGATATAATTTTAAAAACTTTTTTTTTTAAAAATAGTACTCCCTCTGTCCCAGGGAAATCTGCACTCTTTCCTTTTTGGTTTGTTCTAAGGAAATCTGCACTCTTTCATCTTTTAGTAAAATTCAACATTTTAAATGATATAATTACCCTTACAAACTCAACATTTTACATAACCCTACAAATTGTCTCCCCTCAACCCTAATTTATGCATATTCTTTCCTCCACCACCACTTTCTTCTCTGTTACCACTTGTTTGCTTCGCCGCAGCCACTTGCTCCGCCGCCCTCGCCACCGTCTCCCCTACGCCGCCCTAGCCGTTGTGTCCCCTCCGCCACCACTTGCTCCTCTGCCACAACTTGTTCACTCTGCCGCCTCCCCCCCATCCGTCGCCTCAACCCTAATTTCCCCCCGATTGCCACCTCGTTTTACAACCACCACCTACATCTATTTACAGTTATCGCCTCCTCGATTTACGGTCACCGCTACCATCGATATACAGTCACCACCCCACCAGACTCACCACCATTAATTTCACTGGAAAGAGACGATGCGGAGACCCACCACCATAGCTCATCCATCACGAGGCCACCGCTTGCTTGAGCTCCACATACGCCGACCAGATTTGCAGAAACACCTCGCTCCACAAACGAGGCGTCAGATCCACTGCCATTGATTTACAATCATTCACCCCCCGAGAGGTGGGAGGCGCATGCGCAGATGGAGATGGAGAGGATAGAGACGTTGAAGTGAAGAAGATTGGAGAAATGAAGAAGATATAGAGGCAATAAGGTCTTTTCACACAGTACAAATTTTAAGCACATTTTTCTCTCACTGCAGGTATCTCTGGGACGGAGTGAGTACTACCAATAGTAAAAGCCCGGGAGAAGGATATCACATGATTCATATCATCTGGGAAATCCTGGGGTGTTCTCATTTTAATTTCATATATATTTTAATACATCTCTTCAACATCACTAAGAGATCCCACTCCCGCTTAAACCTATAATTACAGTTGTTTGATTTAATCCATCATCGCCCCGAATGAGGCGAATCTAACCCATGACATATTGATATCGATCACCAGTTGAATAAACTCACTAGAACTCCACCATCCGCCGTTGAGCCTCACTGTCAGCCACCATGCTAACCGACTACACTTTTAGACAATGAGGGGGTTGTGAGCTCCTCCTCACTCGCTCCACCCCGCCATCTTTTACCGCTCTAAAATGGCATGTCGGTAGTGATTCATTCTGCCGCCTCTTCATAACAAAATTTTAGAATAGATATTGCTGACGAAGATCTTTGTCACGCAAAATAAGAGAGCTTCCCCTTTTATTAATGGCCCCAAAACTAGATTTTTTTTGAAAAGTAACCAAAATTTTAAAAATAAAATAATAAAAGAAACCAAAAGATGAAAGGCCTAAAATCAGGGGTGGAGGCGACGGATTTGATGGCTGCAGCGACCCCCTCATCGTTGGGTTATAATGAATTTTTTTGAAAGAAATTTATGTTGAGAGAAAGTTTACTTTATTTTTTCCGAGTAATATTTTTCTGAATAGGACACGTTTGTTCATTGGATTCAAAATGATTTTGGAACTTGTTAAGGATACAATCTTCCTTACTACTCTCATTCTTAAATGCAATTTACGAAAACTACTCATCTATTTGGAGTACACCTCCAATCTCCATTTCACATTTTCACAATCAATGAACAATACTTAATTTACCCTTTAAGAAAACTTAGCACATTTGATATATTAGAAAAACGAAAAAGAAGATTATCGTTACAGCTAGGTGGATTTATCTACTTGATTAGATCACAGGTTTGGATTTTCAGACGCAAACAAAAAACCCCACTTGCTAATTGCTGTGCATTGTTAGCTACCAAATTCACACACTTTTCTTGGTAATACCAGTTTATTGGATTGAAACCAAGCAAGCAATTTATTTATTTATTTTATCAAAAGCAAAAAAATTATCTACTAGTATATTATGCTCTCTCCTTCTCACTTCATTTTGCTTGTTTAATTTTTCACGATTTTCAATGATCATATTTGATCGTAAATATTTTTAGTTACCTATACTAATCTCGCTTAAAATTTTGGGAATTAGAAAATAGATGTTAAGATGAATCTAATAATATCTCACATGATATTTATATTATAGTATATGGATTAATTTATATTTACTGGTTTGACTTCTAAAAAGTAATTAAGTAAAATGAAATGGGACGAAGGGAGTATGTTTCATATCACGTGGAAAACAATTTATGTATTCCTCCCTTTAATTTTCTAGTATTAACATTCTTTGATAGACACTAATACTAACATTCTTTAATCGGTACTTTTATCAAAATACATTTGATCATATATACCTTTAATTATGTATAATAATATATAACATTTTAAAAAAAATATTGTTTAGAGTTTATGTTCAGATGTATTTTTTAAAAAAATTAAAAGAATAATACTACTCCCTCCTTCCTTCTGTTTCTGTCTTACAAAAAAATGCCTTTTTTAAAGTCATTAAAATATCATAAAAATAATTTGTGAACAAAAAATTATTTAATTTTTTTTACATTCAAAATTTTGCCAAAAATGAAAGTAAGACAATTGAATTAGTTTAAAATATATTTTATTTAAATAAAATGAATATTATTTAAATGGTACTATATTTAAATAGTAAATAAAACTATATAATTCAATCTAAAATTAGAAATATGTTTTACTTAATTACAAAAATATTCAATTAGTAAAAAATACAATTATTTTCACTTTATTTTTAAATAAGAATACATTTAATATTTATTTTTAAAAATAAAAATAATTTTACTAAAATTAATTATTAAATAATTATGAATACTTTTTCTGTTTCTCTATTTGTGGCACACTTACCTTATTGAGATTTTTTTAAATGGAACACTTTTTATTTTTGGCAAGATTACTTCGGTGCCACAAATATAGAAAGTGTGTGATTTTCATCAAATCAAATCAAAGTCTGGAATACGGGTGCGACAAGGATGTGCAAAGCGCGATTAATTGCATGGAGATGAACGAAGAACAGTGCAGTACATAAAGAAATAGAATCAAAATGGAACCTGAGTTATGTGAAACAAACATAGTAAAGCTATCTTTCCAGTTGGAAAGCTACATTCACAAGTCATTTAATTTAATTTCTAGAAGATAAACTTCTTTAACCCATCAAACAGATTCAAAGCCTTCAATTCACCATTTTTATATCCCGTAGTCTCCTTCTCAATATCTGCATAAGTGAATAGAAGGAAACCACAACAGATTAGCCCAAGACAAAGTTTAAAGACGTTATGATCACGATTCGTACAATTGTAGTTCATTTTATTTTATTGTCAAAACACACAAATAGGAGAAGATCTCAAACAGCATAGCAAATTGAGATAGCAAATCATTTATGTCATCCGCATAGTCATGTAGAAGATCTCAAAAAACTGGTAATTCTTTAAAATTACATGTTGTGCGCTATGAAATATCCTTTATTCATAGTTGAATATGTACCAAAACACCCAGCAATGGTTAGAGATCTTCAAACCATAACCAAAGGTTCAAGAAAGATACAGATGAATACTTTCATTGAAAGTAACCTCTTAAAGTTTGCATTAGAGGACTGGATTCAGTGCCACACCCACATCCACAAAAAGCAAATTTTTAACAATAACTGGAGAAAATATTAGATAATAATAGCTGGAATGTTTAACATTTGTTGAATTATCATGCTTCATTATTTTGAAAGCTATAGGGACTGGTCATATCTGCAAATCATAGTCCATATTCAAAGTTCAGAATACAACATCATAAACTCCAAGATCAGAGATTACAACAACGTCACATCAACAACCCACTCACAACATGAAAAATGTACCTAAAGAGTACCTCACACAAAATTTTAATTAAATATAACTGTAATGACAGAGTTCAGATACCGAAGCATAGTAGCACTATCGAACTGGGAATGAAACAACTAAGCTGTAACAGGAAGAAATCTAAAAAACAAAGTTGCAACCAGAAAATACTTCCTAATCTGATCACCAAATCATCTATAAGGGGAGCAAGATAAACATCTATATCATTACAAGGTTTCCTGTGAACCAAAATTAACAACGATGACAACAAATACTTCTGTTTAATTATCAACCATGATGGGAGATTATAGATTACCAACATTACAGGCCATGAACTATGGGCGCTACTCATATTACCAAATGGATTCATTCCATCGGTTGACAAGCTAAACCTTAAATTACGAGGCTCTGATCGAAACTCGGGGTAAAATGCATCAAGCTTCTTCCACTGCTCACCGTCAGACGTATAACTGATAACATCATCCATAGGTCTAACTCTATCTGTATACCAGTGCTTTAACTGAGCATCCTCTTTGCAGGAAAACAACTTTTTTGAACGATGAATAACAGGAAGATACCATAAAACTTTAGAAGAGGTCTTCTTCTTCGAGATCAAACCAACTTCCGCACCAACAACAATCTTTACATGCTTCAACTTGTATTGATACTCACTACATACACAAAAAGTTTCTCCGTCTGCGTCCTCCTTCCCTCTATAAAACACACAATCGTTCAGACAAGTATGAATTTTTACCAATTCCAATCCCATTGGACAAAGAATCCTTTTTGCAGTGTACGACCTATCGGGCATAAGATTACAATCTCGAAACAATTCCCTTAGCAATTCAAGTTTCTCAGTCATCCCTTTCTTGGTTCACCCGTACTTCACCTTCAAATTCATTATCCTCAACGTAGCGCTCCAAAAATAATGTCTGGACCCTTCATACAATGCATTCTTCTTGTTATTGATCAACGCTTTTGGGGCCTCCGGTTTACCGTGAAATTCTCTAGCTACATGCTCCACCATCTCATCAAATCCATTGTGTCCATCCAAATAAACCACTTTATTAGTTTTAACATCATCATCAATAACCGTGTGAACCTCTCCATACCATATCCAATGTGTATAACTAGTTTGAAAACCTTGGATTATAAGATGATCATGCAACTTCTTCCTCCCTACATATACATCATTCTTACAATCCTCACATGGGCAACGTGCACAGACCTCACCTTTCCTTGATGCATGTCCAAAATCCAATCAAATAAATGATTCTACCGGGGGAATATAATCAGGTGAATCCCTACGATCACCACTGATGAGTTCAATTCTATACATTAAAGGAGCATGCGTACGCACCTACAATAGATTATGATTTAAAACAAATATTGCACACAACATAAACCCTGATCCAACCCATTTCCCCACACACAAAAAATTCACACATAAACACTAGTTCAACCCCTTTCTAATATAATTGAATTGAATGAATTCTAATAAGTCATTAACTTGATCATACCTTCACGAATTAGCTCCACAATAAAAACCAAGGAGTGGGTTATATCTCTCCACAAATTATTCTTGATATTGTGAGGCTTGAACCTACTTAATATAAGCTTCTCATTTTAATTCGCTCTGATAGAGTAACTTATCTACTACTAACTCATAATGAACCTAACATGGTTCCTAGGTCGGAACTAAAGGCAAAGGAAGTTACAAAATCGTAACAATATTCATTCTTTCAAGAAGCATCAGCTACAAAGGTTTCAAACTCGGGACCAGTTTGTATCCTTATTCTGAGTCTGGAACCTTTCACAATAGAAGTCGCTTTTGCACAACTACCTTTGATGGTACTTAATCAAAGGCGGCTATTTAACAAACCACCTTTGATTCACATAAATGGTTGACGGTTCTTTTATAACCGCCTTCCAACAAACCTGAACTAGCATTGACTTTTGAAGGCATCCAGAATGTCTTGGTTCAAAGGTCAAAATACTTCCAAGAAGGCGGTTCCTCTAGAATTAAGCAGAAGCACCTTTGAACTTCACCTTTAATAGGCCATTCTTCACTAGTGTTACACGAGGTCAACCCATGAACTTGCAGGATAAAAAGATACTCAGGATTCAGCCACGTGTACCATGCGAGCATGATAAAACATAGAAAACAAATCTACAGTAAAATTATTTCTAGCCTTAAAGAAAACTTGCGTAAAACCGACCAATATGACCCCCTCCTGAGGATGCAATTGAGCAAGAGCAAGAGCAATACCTTAAGCCTCTAACACACTCATGAAGTAATATGGGAAGGGTAGAGTTATGCCATACTGCAACCAGTGCTCATACACACTGAAAAATACCGACGGCAGCGTCATTACAAAATCACCAATGCAAAGAACCCAGATCTCACAAACTGACAGACAAGGGAAACACTCCCTCAATGCGGCCACATCGGTTACTGTAAGCACACTACTATAACCCATGCCCACTGTACTTGAAAATTATGGATGATGTAATCTCATAAACAAGTTATACTTATATTCCCTCCTGTTGATTTAGTAACTGACACCTTACTCCGAATCATTTTCTGAAATACTATTATCCACACTTCATATTAATAGTGACTTTACCGCTCTTGTTATATTTTAAAATTTTCCCTTTTCTCAGGCCAATAATTAGCAACTAAAGCCCAAGAAAAGAGATGCACAAATAGCTCGGTCTCACTTCCCCATATATCTTTATCTAAGATGTCAATGCCCACTTTGTCGCCGACTTCCTATCACAATTCTTGGAAGCCATTAAATTCTCTTACTTAATCTAGCTCACCCCAAACCTTTCCTCTTTCTATTAAAAAGTACACCAGCATAGATCTTAACGACTCCCTGGATGGGGGTTATGGTTTACACCTCCCAAACCAAGAGAAGTCCAACACCGAGGAAAAAACATCGCACAAACGGACTGGACTTGCGAGCATAAGGACAAACTTCGCTAGATACAGAGCG
>JAULKJ010293979.1:0-12057 GCA_032355405.1 Rubia balearica | reverse complement strand
GTCTGAGAAGCAAGTACTTTCTCAACAGAATCATACCTTCTTTGATTGGTTATACCATACAGTAGTAAGAGACAGTCACGAAGACACCTTGAATTGGTTGGCCTTCATGCCCTTTGCAACTATGATTTCTTTCACAAGCTATGACATGAATGGGTTACCTTCTAAACCATTGAATGGGACACACACATCGCTACACACAATAGTGGCATTAGTGTTGTTACAGAAGCCTTACATTTAAGCAGTGCAAAGGATAACTGTGTATGGGAACATGTCATACTATGGAGTGATTGAGAAAATATAGGAACTCATATACACAAGTTTTATGGTACCACTTTTCAAATAAATGTAGGTTGATAACAATGCATTTTGTATCTGTGGATAATATAGGCTTTACAGTCGTCGATTTGACCTTCGACTAGCAATCCTTACATCCTTGTTTCCTTGGCTACACCGGTGTTTTATGTTTCTGATCCTTATGATTCTACAAAATCAATGGTCATTCATGGTAAAAGTTAACTTGTGGGAGATTGTTGTCCATCTTCACTATCTGACACTATTCTACACACTCCACTTAGCATGAGTAATGTTGGTCAGGATGAGATATTTGGGGTGGAGCTATCTTTGAGGAGATACCACGAAGAAGGCATGTGAATTGAGAGGCACCCAAATCAAAGAAGCAGTAGAAGAAGAAGAAGAAGAAGACATAGTTAGGGCCTAGACATCATTTTAAATAACCTTGTTGAATGTTTATGGAATTGTCCTTGCGTTAATGTACTTATTTAATCCAATGTCTATCCTTAATAGACCTAAAAATGAAGCATTGATTATGTTTGGAAACTTAATAATCCACATTGCAAACATATCGGTGGACAAATCAGTTTGGACGACATATCGTACACGACTTCACAAATGTCACGTAGTGGTATGAAAATTGAATCGAAAACTGATGAAACAGAGATATTGACGTCACACTAGTAGTCGGTGACTGAATCGGTCTAAAATAATTGGTCACGGTGACATCACAGCTTCCCATTGGTCAAATTCAGTGCCTAAATCAGCTGAAATCAATTAATTCAGGTGATTCCCCTAGCATGTCGGCAACCCCTTGGTATAACCAATCTTAGTATGTGAAACTATAGTGCTACGTTTCATATTTTAAGTTTCCCTTCGAAATAATCACTTCCAAATCTATTCAACCAGAACATAGAATGATCCATCTAAGGGTATCATTCCAAGTTCAAAACAACCACGCACCTATTTTCTATTCTACTAAAACCATTAACATAAATAATAACATAGAATCCATATCACAAATACTGACATAGAATCCATAAAACACAAATACTAACATAGAATCCATATCACAGCATGCTATGTCACAAAAGGGACAAAATTCATAGTACACACAGAATACAAATACTAATTAACACATAATTATCAATTCAATACAAGGCCATCAATTGGGGGGTGACAGGGTAGAGTTGATATCATCTTATTCTGATGAATTTCCATAGTCAAATACTTGTTTCAAATGCTTCCTCCCATCGCCCAAATACTCGGTCTTGATCTCATCACCGCTGGAGTATGTTTCATATTCACTGTTGGCTAGCCCATCTTCCTCATCCCCTAGGTCATTTTTCTCATACACTGGGATCTCTTCCTCATCCTTTGAGCCCTTTTCCTCATCAGGGTTTTCTTCATGATCATGTTCAGCCATACTTGGGGCCTCCAAACCCTAGTTTTTCTTCATCTTTTCATAGTTTTTGCAATTCTTCCATAAATTCTTGTAGATTTGTTATGAGTTTTCATTATCTAGGCTATATTTCATCTTGGGAGCAATTGATAAGCATTTCTAGCATGATATTGTAAGAATTAGTTTATTCTACTTTGTGCCATTGATTATTAATTATATTTATGCTTTGTCGTGTGATTAATGCATGATTTAGACTAGAATGATCAATTAGTTGAACATTGTGAATTGATTGTTTGTTAGGTTCTTGGTCAAACCCGTGATATTTTGTCTCTTTGTTGATGTGATTATCTTTGATTGACGTTAGGTTGAAATTAGGGGTGACGAATAATTATGATTGCTAATTGATGAAATTGCTTAGATTTAGGATGAATTTGAATGGGTTTGCCTTATTTTCTAAGTAGTACACTAATGACGCCTAGCATGAAGGTCGATCCTCGTAGTCATCATTAGGGAACATACTTGTGCTATTCCGGTGTTTCTCACTTGCAGGACATTGTGGTAGTTGTGTTGGGTCTCTATGTTTATTGCTATTCTCGGGGAAGTCTATGACGCCGATCATCTAGAGTGACCCGAGGGTAAGGATTATTGGGTGGCACCGATTGCCCATTCTAACTATAACCGAGGAGAGGTGAGAAATGTCTTCACTCGAAAGATGTTGACAAATTCTCCACAATATGTGGTTAATGCATAAAAATAGATAATTAGTCGATGATCAAAGGATAACTATAAATTTAAACCAATTGTGCTCAAAACTCATTCTCATATTAGTTACATATTTCATACTAGTTGTGTTGCGTAGTTACATCGTTTGTTCTAATTGTTTGTTATTATAATTGTTTAAAGTCATCATGTTTTCAAAACTCAACCCCCACACCTTGTTACCGAACACTTAGAGTGACATCTATGTGTATTTTTTAACTACGTTTAACACTCGATAAAACCCCCATTTCCTCGTGGATGACCCCGACTTGTCACTATCTACTTTCTAATAGTTAGCCGCAATTAGGGCTTATAAATACTATCTTTGAGAGGCATGATGACGACCACTCAAATTTTGGCACCACAGCCGTAGAAAAGGTGTATTTTGTTGAGTCTTAGTGTAGTTCTTTGTGTTTTTTTTATTTATCTTTGTGTGTTCTTGTTCGTTCATAGCTTGTTCTTATTTTGTGTTGTTATTTTTTGGAAGGACGTATTTCCTTTGTTCTTGGTTTATTGTACGTGCTTATTCTAAGAATCGAGAACCTTTGCACTACGACCCCAAATTCTTTGTGCTTCTTGGTTTTAATTTTCTTTTGTTCGAAGTATGTATTGCTTGAGTTCTTGGTGTACTTCTACCGAGAATTCTTACACTACAACTCCAAATTTTTTATTTAAAAAAAATGAAATAGTTCACCTTGAGGGAACTCACGATGAGAAGAGAGGCTCAACAAGCAAGTTTTTGTAGGATTTTTCATTTCGACCATCCTATCGAGTCTTGTTATTGGTTGAGAGAGGAGCACTACAAGGAGAATAGAACCCTTTGTTTTCAAAACCAAGGGTATGATGAGGAGTGCTATGAAGAGGTTAGAGTTTTTGGTTTCCAAGGCCATTGATCTCAAGAATGGTATCCATACTATGATTCCTACAATCCGGAGTGAAGTGGTAATCCGGATTTGTGGTATGGGAATGCACCGGAAAACCAACACTATGAGCAATATGATACAAAAACCCTACCCAAGGGATGAGGGGTCATCTAGCCCTCTAGAAGAAAAGCCAAGGTCGGAGTATGAGGAGCTCTTGCATGATATAAAAATATGGTCACTAACTTAGAAGACCGGACTACATCTAGAATCACAAACATGGAAGACCGCTCTTCCGTGAGATTTAAAAGTTTGGAAATCCAAATTAGTCAAATAGCATCTTCCGTGACCTGTTTGGAAGCTAGAGATTCCGAAAAATTTCCATCACAGCCGGAGGTGAGCCTGGAGCCAAGTGCAAATCCTTCTACCTTGATGGGTTAGGTGGTGAAGAAAGTTGATGATGAGGTCCAAGAGGTTGAGGGATTGGTTGTTGATGAAAAAGAAGTTGAGCAAGGGGGTGATTGTCCTATATTATTTATTCTTGCCATCATCACCCCGACCTCCACCAATTAAACCAACTCTACCATTTTTGGAATTTTTTGAGGAGACAATAGGGGAGTCAAATGATTATGCCAAGCTTCCAAACCATCCATTTCCTTTAAGACCAACTCCAACTCCACCTCCACAAAATCTTCCTCCTGGAAGATTTATACCCCCACCTCTCTACTTTTGGATAATCATGGTGACAGAGTTCAAACTTTCACCATATGGATAATATTAGGGTCGTGACAACGACCTTAAATATACGGAGCTTCTCGGGAGGCAACCCGAGTTTTAAATTGTTTTAATAGATTTTTTTATAATGAAAAAATTGAAAATAATTTCCTCACCCTTGTCCTAAAGCTATTACCCAAAACAACCAAATACTACCCCAATCCACCACCAAAACCACCATCTAGGAGTACTACTAGTTATTTCTTTTTGTGGGTGTTGATCGAGACTCGCATAGTTGTGGATTTGTAGTGCATGTGTCGAGGTTTCCGATCGGATGGAGTTTGAGAACATAGATGAGATAATATTCATTAAGGAGTAAGCATTGCTACCACCGGGAAGGACCTTTAAGGTCTTAGTTGTGAATTGTTTTTTTCTTGCTCCCTTATTTCTTTAT
Organism: Rubia balearica; assembly: GCA_032355405.1. Lineage (NCBI taxonomy): Eukaryota > Viridiplantae > Streptophyta > Magnoliopsida > Gentianales > Rubiaceae > Rubia > Rubia balearica. The sequence continues at coordinate 7,577 of JAULKJ010293979.1, read as the reverse complement.
CTTGTCCTTTTGTCACATTGAGGAAAATGCGTGTTTCAAGTGTGGGGGAGAGAAACATGTCTTATTGTATTATATTGTAGTGTGCATATGCTCTACTTTGATTTGTTTTGTTTGAAAAAAATCCTGCTAAGTTGAAAACTTGAGAGGGAAACTTAAGCAAAAATGAGGGGCCCAGATAGGTAAAAAACCTGAAAGGGCGACCTAGGAAAAAATGAGAGGCAAAATGGTGTGGAAAAAGGTGAGAGTGAGCATTAAAAAAGAAAAAAAGTGTGAAGCATGGATGAAAATCCGAGAGGGCTTCTAGGCAAAACGAGAGAAAATGAGAGATTGAAACATTCTATGCGTCTCTTAGTTTTTCTATTTGGTAGCTTCTTTGGTAGAGTACGCTAGTTCTACACTTGTATTTCATACCTCACCTTTGATTGGTATGATGGTTGTTTAGATTATCTTTGGCTTTGGGATGTGAGAGTGTGAGAGATTTTTATGTCTTAGGAGCTAGGGTAGTCTAGGAAAAAATGTTAGGCCTTTTGGGAAAAACTTTGCATGCTAATTTATGCTTAGGTCTTTGCTTGTTCTTGTTTACTCAAGGATGAGTAAATGTTTAAGTGTGGGGGATTTGATAAGACGTCAAATTCATATATTTTCCAAAGCATTTAGCATTTCTTTTGTTATTTTTTTGTTAAAATATTTCTAGTAGGAAGGAGACTAACATTTGAACGATGATATGTTTTAGCAATGAAGCATAATGTGGGTTTTAACATTTTGGGAAATCTAGCAATAAGATGTAGTAAGTGTTCGGAACTGTCAAGAGTAGGATACTGTCTCTTAACTATAGCAAAAAGAATGTCAAGAGTAGGTTACTTACTCGTAACTGTGTCTAATGTAGATAAAGAACAGCCAATACATGAGGTTACGAGTTTGGAACAAGTGGTTCCGACCTCTTTTGACATTTCTGATCCTATTATGTTAAAAAATGTGTTGCTTTTTTTTCTTCAAGATATTATCAATTCCTCACTCGGAACTGAGAATTGTACCTTTGTTATTTGGCCCAAAATAAGTTACGGACTCGGAACTCTATCTGGGCTTTTCTTTGTAAAGGTAAGACTTTGTTCCAAGTTGGGAACATAACCCAGTTTATAAAAAAAATGGGATTCCAATCGCAAAATTCCCAAATTAGAAAACTTAGATCACTCTTCCGACTGCGGAACAAAAAGAGGAAATCAATTTCAAATTTCATTTCAAGCGGAAAATGGCGTTCAATGTATCAATCCAACAAACGGAGTGCTAGGAAATGTGGGTCAACTTCCTGTATGAGGAGTTCGCATTCATCCAATCCCGAGTACGAAATGGCTAGGTTGTTTCACTTCTCTCCCAAGTTAGATATAGCGAATTACGTGATGTTGGACGGTTGATAGATTCCTATATCATTGATCTCAATGTATATCATAGCATAGGCCGACTTGGTCATGAAATTTTCCGAACAACATGTTCTTCGCCTAATGACATTAAATGAACTAGCTTATTTTGATGAGGTTTGTCAATTTTATAGTAACTTACGAGGGATTGAGGGTGGGTGTTATGGCACTAGGGTTAACGGGTTTAACATTGACATAAGTCCTTGGGAAATTAATAAATTTCTAGAATTCCCCTATAAGAGTTTGGATAATGTGTACCCCTTGGCCCCTAATGGTCCTCTGGATGATGTGTATCATAGAGAGGAATGGTCCATAGATATCGACTACCCTAATGTCGATCCGTTCAGCTGTAACGTTAGGTATTTTAAGATAAATACTCATGACTTAGAGAGGCCCGAGACCTTTAAACTAGACCACCTCTCGATAGATGCTCAGATTATTTATGAGATTATAGGTAGGAATATAGTACCCGTTAAAGGCCACCTAACAGAACCCAATTATACCACTCTTTTAACATTCTATTAAATTATGGAGGGTAGAAGAATCAACCTGGGGGGGGGCTAATTTTCAAGATATGCTTACGGTTGGGACTTAAAAAAATATTCAAAAGTATCCCATATAGGAATTTGATTACTTTGATGTTGAAGCACATGCCAGGGGTGGCATTCCATAGTGAGGAGAAGCCAGTGAAGTGGTTTGCCAAGCAATATTTCTTGAATAAGAAGTAGATCCTTATTAACCACAATTGGTGTCACAAAAATGAAGAAGCCACAGACCAAAGAAGGAGGCCGAGGATTGAAGAAGAAGGTAAAATTATAAATTTACATGATTACATTATTTTCAAATTTCTTTTATCTAAAACATTTTCTTGTTTTGATAAAGAGAAATCGGATCCGGTATTCATGAGAGGGTTCAAGACTTTCTACAAGTGGATGAGAAGTGTGATTTGCCAATTTTGGGAGCGTTTTGGAAGTTAGAGAGCCGGCAACGTGCATTTGAAAGTCAATTTGCATTCACATCACGATCCCTCTCGTCTAGAGCTTCTTCAGTGTAATTCCATCCGATTTGCTATGACATTTCCTTGGATGGATGTTAGGAATGTTTGCGTATGGTTAAACTTGAATTTATGTGATGGATGTATTTTGAAGTTGACATTTAAGAATTCAAGTCATTTGTTGTCCTAATTTTGGAATTTAATTAAAAATTCTTCTCATTTGATGAATGTCTTTTGGAATTGAATTAAGAACTCGTAAATTATGTACTTGTAAATACCTTTTTAGTGTACAATTTCCCAACAAGAACCCTGAAATTTGAAATGACCATTGGCACCGATGTAATTCCGAGCCATAAACTCAATCTGGCTTAATGTCAAAATAAACGAAATAGCAACTAGAAGCAACTAGAGTACCTTCCTTTTTTTCCTCGTTGGCTTCTTCTTCTTCGGCCTTCTACTCTTGTTCATCATACTGCGGACATCAACCCAAATTCCTTCCCCATGATCCATGCAACCCAAATAAGTAGACAAAGTTGCGTCCTTCTCTTCGAGCACAATGTCCTCACCATTGCTCCCTATCACACCAATTTTCCATAACCGACAAAATCTTCGTGATCAAATTCCTCAAGGAACGCTCTTTTACCTTTAACAACAATCTCCCATCTAGGGTCTATGAGATCTTTGACATAGAAAACTTGATGCGCTTGTGCTGCCAATATGAACGGATCATCTCGCCAACCTATCCAACTTATGTCCACTAGTGTGAATCCTGTTGGCTCACTTCTTAGACCACCATGTACATCAACCCATTGACATTTAAATAAGGGGACTCGGAAAGTAACATAATCAATCTCCCAAATTTCTAACACCGTTCCAAAGTAACAAGTGTTATTGTAAATGGGATTGCTATCACGGCCATCTCCAACATGTAACGCGTCCGAGATGAGTGTAACACCACTCTTCTGCGACACTCCATTATCATCCACCGATTTCGGGGAGAATGTAAAACCTTTGATGTCGTAACCCCCGTAAGAAAGCACTGTACCAAGAGGTCTATGCAATAACCACTTAATTGTTTCAGCATGAGACCCGACCTCAACGTAAGATTGTAGCCAATTGAAAGTTGTGGAAGTGTGACTTTATTGGACTTGTGGTTCGTTCAAACTAAGGATCCCTATTCTTATTTCATCCATGTGGATCTTAATGTAGGGGACACCATCCTCATGGTCCAAAGAACATAAAGGTGTACAACATTTAAATCTTCTACAGTCGGGCTGAATAACTTACCATGTCTTACCCCTTGGCCCTCTTTCCTTCCATCGTGTCTAGATCTTGGAAAACCAACGGAATCAACCTCCTTCAAATAATTGGTACAATACTCAATTGCCTTCTCCACCATATAATGCTGCACAATACTTGCATCTGATTTGTACTTGTTCTTCATAAAATACTTTAAAAATTTTCATATACCGCTCAAACGGGTACATCCATCTAAACAATACATGATCACATAGCTTAATCTCCCTCACCAAATAAACAATCAAACGGACCATTATGTCGAAGAAAGAGGGAGGGAAATACATCATCAGGTTTAACTTTTTCAGAATGCCAGCGCAACGACTTGGCGTCTTCCTTTAACAAAAAATTCTTCAACCGTGGTATGATTGGGAGATACCACAAAACTTTAGCCAACGTGTTCTTATTAATTCCTAACCCAACTTCTGTGCCAACAACTATGTCACCCTACTTCATCTCGTACCTTGACTCCGTACACCCGCTAGTTTTCTAGTAACTCATCACGATTTCCCCTATACAACATATAATCGTTCGGGCATGCGTGAATTTTTTCCAATTAAAGTCCTATTAGACAGAGAATCCTTTTGGCAGTATATGATCTATCAGGCATAAGATTACTCTAAAAAATTCCTCAATAAATTCAAGTGTCTCTGTCATCCCTTTATCAGTCCACCCAAACTTGTCCTTCAAATTCATAATTTTTAAAGTCGCACTCAACACCAAATGTCTGGACACGTTGTACAATGTGGTCCTTTTGTCATTATGTAATGCTTCAAGAGCCTCTGGTTTCCGTGAAACTCTCTAACAACATCCTCAACCATCTCATCAAATACATCGTCACCGTGTAAATCACCATCTCCCTTTCTTTTCCCATCCACAACACTTGTAACCTCCCTGTGCCACACCCAATTAATGTAACTAGTGTCAAACCCATGAGTGATTAAATGTTCCCGTAAATATTTTCTCCCAAGAAATGTATCATTTTTACAATCTCTACAAGGGCATCGTGCATGCATCACACAATTCTTCGATGCATGTTCAAACCCAATCACAACAAAAGAATCAATTTAAGGAATGTAATCGGGCGAACTCCTACGGTTGTTACCAATAAGCTCAATACGATCCATTGCAAACACCCTACTTGAAAATGCCATAAATTAGTGGGATGAACACAAAAACATCCTATACTTTCACATAAACCCTAACTCATGCATTCAACACAATTCAACTCTTATAATTAATACATGTAATAAATAAATTAATGTCACACATACCTTCCTCAATTACTTCATCTTCAATCTCCAAATACTGCTAGATTTCCAATTCTTTCCTTTCCCCAAATGATAAACCTGTTTAAAAATAGTTGAATCTTGACCAAAATATAGTTCCGATCTCGGAACTTCTTCAAGCGGTCAAGTCTTTGTATAAGACATAGTTCCGAGTGGGGAACACAACACCTAACAAGTTCTGGTTGAGAAACATCCTTCGTCTCTTTAACAATGGTTCATCTCGGAATTCCAAATTCGGAAAATGCGGTGAGAGTAATGTTATGAACTCGTAACTTTAGACCAACAAAGGGGGAGAGTCACAACCACCTTCGAAAATGGTCGATCAAAGGCGGTTATTATTAGAACCTCCTTTAATCGGGCTGTTTAAAGGCGGTTATATTAATAACTGCCTTCCTCTACAATTAAACCACTTTCCAACTTGGGGGGGGGGGCCGACCAAAGCCAGTTCCAATTTGGAACTACTTCTCAAAAGTGGTTCTTCAAAAAAAATTACGGAACTGCCTTCTAAATGGTGTCTTTAATGACCCATGCTCCACTAGTGTGTGCAAATTGACGAATTCGACGGAGGAGACAGTTGCGCAGTGATGGAATGACAGAGAAGAAGGTTGCGCAGTGGAACACCGATGAGATTGAGCTCGACAGAACGATGTAAAGGTGGAACGTGGTGGAGAAGGATTCGTTGGAGAAGAGGAGCTCGATAGAGAAGGAGTCTGCCAGAGAAGAAGGTAGTTTTTTTTTTTCGTATTAGCCCCTGATTTTTTTACTCTTTTAAATTTATTCCCAAATATATAATATTTATTTTAAACCCCCAAATTTTATTTTTCATGTTTTCATTTTCAGAAATTTTAATTTAGTCCTTGGTCTTGCCACTTGTGGAGGATGGCTCATTAAAGACACCACTTAGAAGGTGGTTCCGTCCAATTTATGAAAACCGCCGTCTAAGAGGACCCGAGAGGAGGCTCCGAGTTTGGAACTCCCCCTTAGGTCATATCGGAAGGTTCAAAGTCACTTAATTGATTAAGGCGGTTCTTGAAGAACCGCCTTTAATTAAGTGTCTTTGCTGGCCCAATATATAAGAGCCCAATTATATCCTTTACTTAGCCATTTTTTAGATCTTCCCCGCCAAACTTCTCCCCTCCTTAGTCATATTTCACCTCAAAACCCTACTCTATTACTTTGCACGATCGATGCCGCCCTACAAACCTCCACCGCTAATCCCGCCTCCATCACCCATCGGCGCCACCGTCGTCACTGTACAACCCTCCATCGCTGCTGCCCTGGCCTGTGCCATCTTTGCCCTAGCCTCTGCCATCGCTTTACAACCATCCGTCACCGTTCCCCGGCATGCGTCGTCTTTACACAACCCTCAGTCGCCGCTTCTCTATTCACCGTCGTCTTGACGTGACCTCCGCCACCAGTCGATCACCTTCGCGTCGAAGCCCGTGTCGATCGCCTATTGGATATTTTCTTGAAGCCCACCACCAATTGGATCTTCGCCTCTATCGATTGCGTTTTGTACTATGTACAATTAATTTATGTAGTGAAGTTTAGGTTTTAGCCGATTGGATCTTTACCCCTTGTAACAAATTGAAGTTGTTCTTGTTTCTCTGATTGAAGTTGTTCTTGTTTCTTTGTTGTTGGGTCACGTTGGCCGCTCCTGAAGCCCAGCGGATTTGGCTGGCTTTGCTTCGCTGCCGAAAACCTAGGCAACTTTTTTTCTGGGACATCAGAAATTGGTTTAGAATTCGGAACTGTTTCTGACCTCGATAGAAGGCTGTTGATCAAAGTGACTTTGATCGAATTAAATCGATCAAAAGTCGCCTTCAAAGTCATTTCTAATATCCGAAATAACCGCCTTTAATATGCCATCTTCCACTAGTGTGTTGTGAGACGATCTCTAAAAAAATTATAAGTGGGGAACAATGTATGTGGGGGTGAGAGATTAATCATAATATGACGAGTGTAAATTAAGTAAAATGAAGTGGAGCTAAATAATGAAAATAAACCAATTTAAAATAAATTTTCACCTCATTTCATTTGGCACTTGTCATACTATTATGGTTAATCTCTCACCCCACATATATATTATTCCCCAACATATAATATAAAATCGAATTAAGTAACTTAAACCGAACAATGTATTAAAACACAAAAATTTACGCGATCATCTTTAGAGACACATACAGTATAGATACTAGTTTACACGGTAACTCGTTGATTAAAACCAGACACCTAATCATGAGCCATCACTTGGTGACAGGCGAAATCTCCCAATCCACACTTTTTACACATTCATTCCGATCATCAAAAACAACTTGCCTTTAGCACTGAAATTGATACTGAACGACTTTAAGCCGTATCCCGACAGACCGCGACAATCTGAAAGCGACCTCCTAATTGTGTGATTGCTCCACCTCCACCACAGCCCCAGTCAACTTCCATGCAACCATGAGTATACGTAAAAATTTAAACATTACTGTTCGTGTGTAACGGTGGCAGCACAGCTGCACCACACCGTGGTTCCATTAAATCACGCCAGCCCGGAGACAAAAGAGACGCCGGTGGACGGCAGCCATGAGTTCC
>JAULKJ010293971.1:0-12059 GCA_032355405.1 Rubia balearica | reverse complement strand
AGTCTTTTGATAGTTGGTTCCATACTGAGCCTGAAATAAGAAGAAGATAAGAATTGAGCCGCTCACTGGGACAAATCATTGAGCACCTATTATGCCACGGTGAAATCGGAAGAAACCCTCGAGAAAAATTTGGAAACGAACTTTAGCACCAACAATAAGAGCAATAAGTCATTGCGGAGAACAATCGAATCATTGAAAGAACAGAAGGAAATTAACTAAAATTACCCTGTGAATAGTGAAGCCATATTCATTGAGCAATCATATCTAAGTCTGAAAATAAAGAGTTGAGTTGAAGCCAAGTAAAAATGTCTTAGTAAGAAATTACATTAAATCAGGTTAGAGGGAATTTATAGGTGACTTCTTCTGCATTTTGGACAGGCTTACGAACTCCGAGTTCCTTCAAAGTAAAACAAACTCAGAACAAAGGTCATAAGCACGCAGCTCAGCAAACACTGAAAAGAGAATTTTAAAAACTGCTAAATAATTACTAGGAAGGAGAAAAGCCAAAGCTTGATCTTCTCATCTAATACGTTAACTGCTCGTAGAAGGTTCTGGTATTTCCCTTACTGCTTTGAAATTAACTCAGGAGGAATATTAAAAGATGAAAGAAGAGGGGAAAAAGAGAATGTATCTTGTATTTTCAAAGTAATGAAGGTCAAAAGTTCTCTCAGCATTTAATACTGATGCATTGTTAATTACCCAAATTAATTATGAATTTATTATATTTTCAATTAATTTTTTAAAGATGATGTGAAAATTTGTGTGAGTGACACATGACAAAAATCATGTGTGAATGTCATGTGGCCAAAATGGTCTCCTTTAATATATACTATAGATGGGTTTTATAGCATTGGGTTACGAGGAGAAATGGGATTGACATCCCAATCTTCCCATATACCCATTTAAAATTGGGTAATTATGGGTACCCAATTAATACCAGATTAATTCCCGTCCTTTGATGACTATATTAGTTAGTGTAATTAGACTCCACACAAGCGTGAATATTTTTTTACTCTTTTCTGACTATTTCTATGATTATATTTTCCAAGCTTCATCAAATCCTACTACGACTGTGAACAAGATTGTTCGAGTTCAAATCGTTTAAAATATTTCAAACTCGGTTCGATTCGATTGAACCTGTAAAATCACGATTCACCTCGATCCCGACTGAAATTAATTTAGTTTGAGCTCAAAAACGAGCAATGAATAAATATATTATATTATTTACATTATATTATATTTAATAAAAATGAAATATATATAATATGTTGGCTCTGTAAACTCGACGAGATAAAACAAACAATAGTAATTGGGTTTGAGCTCGAACTCGAACATTGTACGAGCTCGAGCTCGAATATTGTACGAGCTCGATATTGAATACTATACGAGCTCGAATATTGTCCATGCTCGAGGTTGAATATTGTACGAACTCGAATAATGAACGAGTTCGATCTGGAATACTATACGAGCTCGATCTAGAATGTTGTACGAACTCGATCCCGAATATTGTACGAGCTCGATCAAATTGGAATTCAAGTCGAGATTTGACCGAGTTGTTCGCAAACAGTTTATTTCGTTTACACCAGAACTGTTCACGAGCTCGAGTTTCGTCACACTAGAAATGTAAAAGAACTGAACTATTTACGAGCATCTCTATCAAAGCTCGACTCAAGAACTCGAGTCAAACTAATTTCATTCGAACTCGAGCTTGAGCCAATATACTACAAGTTCGCACGAGTTTGAATCGAGTCGGAACTCAAGATATTTTAAATGAGGTGAATTCGAATTAGTGGTTGTTTGAGTTCAGCTCAACTCATGTATGGTCCTAAGTGTTGTAGAATTAAAATGAAAGGACATGAACTGTACCCTATCAGGCAGCAGATTATAATATAATTTAAGTATGTGAATGAGTGACGGTGTGTCTAATAACACCAAACTATTAGGCTACTGATTTATACATGAATTAAAGATGTAAAATTTGTGGATTATAGTGACTTTTATGTTAAATAGTACATATGCATTTAATTGGATAATTTTGGTATTTATTAGGTATTGTTGGGTTCCCATTAAGTTGGGATCAAATTTTCCATTAACATTCTCATCCCATCCAATCCCAAAAGTTAATGGGTATTTAATTCCCGATCCCATTAACTACTCATTTATTAATTTCTCATCTCATTTCTTCCTAATCCCCCCCAATTGATGCCTCTAGTTGAACCTATTGCAATACTTTTATAATAATTACCCTAGGTGATGTTGCGTTAGATCTAACAAAATACTTTTTAAAATTTAGGTAACAATTTTCAATATTTATGTAATATTTTTCAAAGTTTTAACTAACACTTTATAAACTATTGTAACATTTTAAACAAATGTTGCAGGAAAAGTGTTACGATAGTTCTAATTTATAGTAGTGAGTTTATCCCACTTCAATGTAAAAATCATCTGAATGTAGAACTTTTGATCAATCTGATTAATATAAATGGATGGATTTTCAAACATCTCTGCCATTGACGATTTTAATAATAAAAAAATGAAAGAATTGAAATACACTACTATTTTCTCAGTTAAAATACTTGTAATATCACCATCGGCATTTTAATTTTCACTTCCAATCTCCATCCAATTTTTTTTTGGGTTAAATGCTTTTATAACCTTACTTTTAGGTTGAAAGTGCCAATATAATCCTGTAAAATCAGAAAGTGCCAATATAACCCTACCTTTATGATGAATTGTGCCAATCTAACCTTCCGATCAGATTCCGGCATTGACCAATATTTCTGATAGTTGACCATACGTAAAAAGATTAATATTCCCCTGTGTATTTATGCGGAAATGGAATTCCATTTTTGCCCTCCCTAGTAATCTATATAGTAAACCTAAATCCTATTGTTATTCATAATAAGAGAAGAAAAGGAACTGAAGCTTTTTTTTCTTCTTCCTCACGTTCTTCCCGAAGTCGTTTCCTTCGTCTCCGCCACATCCTTCCCATCTTATTCCTGGGTTCGACCACATCATTCGACCACATCATTCGAGGTACATCATTCAAGGCACATCCCTTCTTCCTAGTTCAACCAAAATACTAAACCCTAGGCCAACAAAATGGAATTGTCATACCGCATCAATCGCATGCCAACAAGAACTAATAAAATAAGCAACCTTAATCATTTTAACATCATTTCATACCAAAAACAACATAATATATTAGCTACACAAAAAGCCCTCCAACTCACATTAACACAAAAAAATGACAAATGATACAATTCACCATAAAATTGGAGTCGAAAAGGGATAAATGACACTTATTAGCAAGACCCACAACGGAGCCATACCATTTTTCCGCCTGGCCCTGTTTCCGGTGGAGGGATAGCCCGGTTCAAACCAAAAATCACCCTGCGCGGGTTGACTCCAGCAGTAACCGGCGAAGTTTTCCTTCAACTCTGACGACGCAGAAGGGACGGGAGGGGGCGGTGTGTACAATGGTGAGGGTTGCAATCGCAGAGAAGAAGAGCATAATAAGCGGGAAAGAAAGACTATTTAGGGTTAAAAACTAGGTGCAAAGGGGTCCAACATAAGAATGGGCAAATTTGTCTTCTAAAATGTTGTGATTTTTTATTTTTCTAAATGAGGGGTAAATTCGTCATTTACAACAGAAAAAATCAACTCCGGCATTGACTTGCTCAGTAAACGGAATCGAGGGTCATTTTGGCACATTGTTATTAAAGTTATGGTTATATTGGCACATTCTAATTTTATAGGGCTATATTGACACATTCGTTATAAAGATAGGGTTATTTTGACACTCTACTCTTCTTGTTTTTTAATATCAAAGGTGTATTAACACTTAGAAAACCAGAGTAGGTGATACGAAATTCAAGATTCGATTGACATTTTCACGTTCACATTTCTGTTCATTTTGTGGATCTTCAATTGATTCCTTCAGGAAGAGCTTTTCACACTTGGGAATTCTTTACTCTTTTCCCCATTTGTTGTGCGGGCTAGCTCTAGTAGGTAGATTTCTACTTTCCAGCCAAACATAATGCTCACACAACGTGATGCTAGTATAACTAAACTTCATTATGTTTTCTAGTAGTAGATAGATACTCCTTATGATTTTGCAAATAATTGGCCCTAATACACTAAAACCATGTTGTCCCAAACTTTTATTGAACTAAAACAAATTGAAAATACAATAAAAATTATAGATCAAAACTAAAATAAATAATATTAATTCAATTTTTTACTGAACTGAATTGAAATTGAGTTTAGTTGAAGTGAATATGGCCAAAATATCGACCAATCCGCTCTTTTTCAAACAACGTGAATGGATTCAATAACCCTACAGACTGGATTTGACAATTTTAATATTCCTCTAGTCTCTTAAGTTTGACACACTTTTTATTTCTGGATTTTTATCTAAAATTGTTACTTTTCCTTATTGACACACTTCTTACCCTCTCCACTCAATTCTATTTATGCATCTTAACTTGGAAAGAAAAACAATAAGTTAAAGTATCAAAATTAAGAAAACATGGAAAAAAGAGTAATAACAAGTCATTCATGACCACCATAAGACCTATTCAATTTGCTAGCTTTAGTCTCAATAATTAATTTGATAAATTGACAAGAACAAGTAAACTAATCTTCAACTCTCCAACTCATTTTGTTTCAATCCTATCTAAATAGAGAATAGGTCAACCAACCATGCAAACATAGATATTCTTTTCAAACTTGCCCTTTCCCACCATCTTCCCCTCTACCAAAACCACCTTTTACAACTTCCTCTCCTCTCTCTCCTATCTATAAATACCTTCACCCTATGTGAAACTCCACTCTCTCCCCCCTCTTTCATTTTTTTTTTCATACTCATAGCAATAGAATAGAAACAGGATAAGGAAACACGCTTATTTTTACTCGAGATTTTACTCGATATCCCGACCTTTAACACGATAATGGGAAATTGCCTTAGGGTTAAAAGGAGCACTCAAGAATCATCTTCTATGGGATGGTGGGGAGATTATGAAGAAGGTGATGGAGATCAGTATGATTCTTCATTGTTTGCGACGAAAAAAGGGATTAATGAGGCAGAAAAACAAGGGCTTTTCGATCATGATCGTGAAAATGCTGGTTCATCAGCTAATTCCACTCATATTCACAAGGAGATAAAGATCAAGATCACTAAGAAGCAGCTGGAGAAGTTGCTGGGTGAGGTTGAGGTGCACGATATGCCGGTGGACCTGATCTTGGCTAAGCTGATCAATGCTAATCGTGGCGATGATGTCGAGGATGATCTGAGGAATCTGCAGCATCAACGGTCGTGGAGGCCGCGTCTACAGAGCATTCCTGAGGTTGATTAACACCTGATCGATGATTTGGGGGAATGTTTTCTTTTTTTAATATACTTTTCTTTTTCTTTAGCTTTGGTCATTGGGCACGTAGTATTCCTAGAATGTACATTATATTATTCTTGTGTTTCTTTTGACCGGTGTAAATTTGTGTATAGTTGAATTAATCCATTTTGATTCCTATATTTCATTGTGAGTTTGAATTTTATTCTGCTTCTTTTGAAATTTTATACAGTAGTACATCATTTACTTATTTATTTATGTCAAAATTCAAAAGTGTCCGCTGAATTAACCGCCACGTGCCTCGCAGGACCTTCTAATAGCATGTGCAAGGTGAGCAACCGTACAGGGCCTCCAAAAAATTGAGGGCCCAATTTTCAAACCCTTTTAATAGGTTTATATTTAATAAAAAAAATAAAAATAAACAATAAATATAGAAGGCCTCTTTTATTCTTTTTTCCAGACTAATTCAGATTTCCATGCGGAATTATAGATCTCTATATTCCATGGACACTGCATCTTCTTCTGACTTCTCCTTCTGATTACCGCCATGTCTTCCAACAGTTAGTTTTAGTTCCATTGATTTTCTTATCCTAACCCATAAAATTTTCCTATTAATTTGGTTTTGTACTCAACCATTCTCATACAATATCCGTTTCTTTTCTAATTCAAATTCTTAATACCCACTTCAACTTTTCAATTTTGATATTCAAGAAGAAAGGGGGTGAGGTCGTGAATTTAATTGTGAGGATTTTGTTCTTTTTAAAATTGTATATCATATTCTCAGTCATCATAATCTACCCACGAGATTTAAAGGTAATGTATTATTTAGGGATTCAATTATTCAAAGTATGTTAATGTTATATGTGGATGGAAGATGGTTTTTTTTACTGTTTTTTTATATATGCAATGCAGTTTTGCGGCAATGGGTTTGTTAATGTTTTTTTATGTTTTTTATGTGATATGCAAAATAGTTGTGCTAAGGCTAGGGATGTTTTGGAGTAATACAATGCATTTACACAATTTTTGCAAACTCTATTAAAACATGGAATATTTTGAAAGAAAATTTAAAAGAGTTCACCCTTAAATCATTATCATCTTCACATTGGGAGAGTAGTATTGATAGTGTTAAAGCTATAAGATTTAAATTTTTTGAATTTAGAGAAACTTTACTACATGTAAGTGATGATGATAATGATTCTAAAATAAGAAGTGAGCTAAATCATTGGCGTTCAATGAGCTTGGTGAGTTTGAGCTCTTATGGCAATAACTATTTGGTATGATATATTGTATTCGGTTAATGTGGTTAGTAAACATTTGAAATCAAAAGATATGGTTATTGATGATGCTATTATACAAATTAAGGGATTGATTTCTTATTTTGAGAAATATAGAGAAACCGGCTTTGCTGATGCTATGGATACAACTTAATATATTGCAATTGATTTAGATATTGATCTCATATTTACTAAGAGACGTGAAATTAGAAGAAAAAGACATTTTGATGAGAATCCTCTTGATGTATTCGTCGTTGTTTCACAAATTTTGGAAGAATCATTTAGAGTGGATTGTTTCTTATATAATGTTGATCAAGCAATTGCTTCACTTACTTCAAAATTTAAATAATATCAACAATATGATAATGTGTTTGGTTTCTTATTTACTTTCGATAAGTTACACTCCATAGATGATGTTCAACTAAAATCTTGTGGTAATAATCTTGAAGCATCTCTTAAAAATATTGAAAAATTTGATATTGACGGCAATGAATTGTTTATGAAGTTAAAAACTATTTAGAGAATTCTTTCCCAGTGAAAAAATGGGAGCTATTGATTTTATGAAAATTTTGAAAAGAATGGAATGTTTTCCTGCTTCTCTTATTGCATATAGAATCATGTTAACTATTCATGTGACTACTATTTCAAATAAATTTTTACTAGTATATAAAAAAATTAAAATGTACTCAAACAAATTTTTAATATTTAATGATTAATAAAAATATATTTTTATTATATATATTACTCTTAGAAGGCCTCGAGTAAAATTTTTTGGAAGGGCCTCTGTAAGGTTTGAGACGGCCCTGTCTCCAGGGCGAATTGATCCCCAGAAGGTGGAATATCTCCCACCTTCAAAAGTTCTATTCCTTGAAATCTCTCTAGATTTGGTCAGGCCAGGGAGTAGTTTACCCAAAAATAACTATAGGCATCGACTGGGGAGTAGCACGCCCCATTCAAAATGATGGTAAGTCGAGGAGACCCCCTACTTTTATAACTTTTCTACTGAGACATAATTTGCTAATTTATTCTTAATCATTTTTGTTTAACAGAGTTGCAAAATTTTTAGCATCGAGCGAAAAGGCCGAATAACAGTTAGCCAGCTCTAAAAAGAAAATTTAAGAAAATGCTAAGTAAATATAAACTCGCATATGGACTTAAACAAACTTATTTCATAGGTTGAAAAAGTTGATGCCTCCTACTTAGTCATAAATACCAAGATGCCTTGAAAGTTAAAGAGGTCGATCCCTCTTTTATCCATTTACAAATGCAAAAATGGCTTACAAGTTAAAGAGGTTGACGTCTTTCATTTATTTACAAGTACCAACATGGCTTATAAACTAAAATGGTTGATGCCTTTTATCTGGTAGGGGCTCTACACTATCTAAAATCTAGGGCTTAACAAGCTTAACGAGGCAATTTATAGTCCTTGAGAAATTTCCTTCTTTGTTAGGGTACTCCTTGTTTGGGTCTACGACCCCCAGCCTTCGAAATTTGTTGGAATGGTCATCCCCACCTATCGTCCTTCCAGGTATTTGGTCCAAAGGAGTCGCAAGAAGTTCCTTTTCTTCATCAGCCTTTCCGTTAAGATCGGCATTTCCTTAGCTTCGAACTGAACCAGAGGGACCCCTCGGCTTGCGTTGGAGGTGCTTCCCCTACCCCTGCCAGAAGATCTTCCTCGGCTAGCACTAAGGGTGCTCCCTCTGTCGGTACCAGGGGAATTCCCTTGGATTGAAAAAGGAAACACCACCACGACCAGCCCGTAAGAATTTCTCCGAGAACCTCCTTCACCGAGGGCATTACCTTTTCTATTATTGGAGGTACTCCTTCTACCTATTCTAGAAGAGCTCCTTCAGCAGCTGCCCAAATCACCCCCTACGCGGGGGGTTTCGGCCCTTGAGGAATCTGATGACTCCTTGATTAGGGTTTCTTGGTCGAACCGAAGCGGGAGCAGAAACTTGCTTTTCCTTACAAGTCCGATGGGGAGATATCGGGAGTAGACAATGAAATATTGGGTCATTCCCATCGTGTCTTTGGGAGCTCAAAGCCCCAATGCTTACGGGTAGTCCTCAGCTCAGAGCAGCCATGGTAGCTGTCAGGCAGTTTTTCTTTACTATGCAAACTCACGCGGAAATTCTCGAGTCTAGCGTTCCTAGAATGGAACCCGACTCAATTGCTCAAATAAAACACAAATATTTGTAGGGTCCGGCCCCAGAAAACTTTTTATGTGGGAAAATTGTGTATATGGGGGTGAGGGTCCAATAAAAATAAAATATTTGGCAAATTAGTGGGGTCAAATGTTAGTTTTTTGTATTTTTATTTGTTTAAATTCACTTATTTGCCACGTGTCCTATTTTCATTGGACCCTCACCCCCACATACACCATTTCCCCACATAAAAAAAAATTCCTGATGCCTATAGCATCCAGAATCTCGCTCACTTGATCACACTTAATCGTTTATAGAACTTATCTAATTTCCCTCACTTCGACTCCTCTGGACTAAGAGTCTATATAGACTACAATTCGAAGGGTTACAACCTTTTATGAAACAACTAAGATTTCAGTTCCTATCTTTATGGAACAAGCCTCCCGAAACTTCGCATCTCTTGGCTCCAATAGTCGCGTCTTCCAACATTTTAGCCTTACCGAACGGTCACAACCGTTTGATCATCACGGCACCATAACCGTGCATTTGCCCCGAACGGATGCGCCTCTTCGCACCTTCAACATCACCGTTTTCAGCCTTGCCCATTTTTGCCAATAACCGAATTTCCCTCCAAGTGCACCGCACTCCAACCGTAATCTCGCTCGTGCCTCTTCATCCTTCGCTCACATCTTTTCATGGTTTCCCGCTTAAAGAATCCACATTTTCGCATCTAACCACCACAGTTCCCACTGCTTCATATCTTTGCGCCAAGATCCCACCGTTTCATGGTTTAGCCATGCCAAAGATGCCCAACACGTACCAATGATGCATCAACATACATCAAGGCCGCACCAACAAGGAATCACGCATCAACTATGATCCTTACACGAACCTTGATCGCAACACATGATCCCCAATCGTAACACAACTTAGGGCAATGCATGGCATCCCCATTTCACTTACTTTTTGGTCCCGGGTCAAGCCAACCTATCACTTGAGTTCCACTCAAGGCCAACTTGTGTGTTTCCCACACCTTGGCATCTTTTGTTAAGCCTCCCATGCCGAATTCTCGGAACCGCTCGCATGGTGCCAAAATAGGCCTAACAGCAGCCTACTAGATCGATCTGCCCACCTTCGAGCCT
Source organism: Rubia balearica (assembly GCA_032355405.1). Taxonomy (NCBI): domain Eukaryota; kingdom Viridiplantae; phylum Streptophyta; class Magnoliopsida; order Gentianales; family Rubiaceae; genus Rubia; species Rubia balearica. The sequence goes on along the minus strand of JAULKJ010293971.1, from coordinate 2,151 downwards.
CGTTATAGGCCGGGGCATACCCAGGATTTTGATGAGGCCCACCATCTTTTATAGTCTTCATGGTTTCATGAAGGTACTCTGCGAAGTCCACAACTAGATCTGGGCCAACTATTCCGAGCCTAAGGTCGCAAGTCCAAAGGTTATCCGAGGAGTACTAAACCCTGGGTAAAAACCCCCACACACCTACCTCCTGCCGCCACTTACATATAGTGTTGGCTCTCACGTGAATCGAGAACCCGACATGTACCGACACGGCAGAACTCATTTCAAAATTCAATTCTTACTTAAGAAATAACGATACGAATCCAACACGATCGAACTTAACTCTAAACCCGATTCTGATATGAGAAATATCAACCCAAATTCGAACCTGACACGACCGAACTCAACTCGAATTCCGATGCTGACCCGAGAAATATCGACCGAAACCCGAACGCGACATGACTGAACTCAACTCCAAACCCAAATCTGATCTGAGATATATTGACCTGAATAAACCCGAGATCAAACCAAATCTGATCCAACACAATAAATCAGTTATATAACTCTACTTGTAATAAATCCAAAATGATTCAACTCGAGAACCATATAATCCTACTGATTTTGATCTTCGTAATTGATCCAATCTGTAACGATCCAATCCAATCCATCCACCTGAATATATAATCGATATAAATCAAATCCATTGGAGATGAGAATTATCAAATCTAATCCCTTAAAGAAAGGAATTTGAATATTTAGTCCAAATACTTTCCGAACAAGTCCAATTTTCATAAATACAAACCAATTCCATAGATTTACGAATTGATGTATTATTCAATCACAACTCATGGACGAAAATATTTCCTCCCAAATTTCTTCACGAAATTCCTTATGTCACCGGATATTCCTTTTTTGATGTTTCAAAACAAATAATTCCATATTTGCATAATTTCCACAAATTTCCAATTCGCTAAAATGTGGAATTTAAAATCTCCCCCTTTAACATTTTGTGGACCATTAATCTTGTGGACTTTCAGCACAAAAACTATGCAAATAGAAGGATCAAAATAAAATCACTATCAATGTTGGAACATGAGCTCAAACAATTTAACTCCCACTAAATTCCATAGCTCCAAAATAAAATCAGCTCAAAACATCAATCCAACGAACCAGACAAATACCAGGACTCCGAGAATTCTATAAACACCAACAAGAAATCCAAAAGTACTCCCCCTTAGGGTCATAATACATGCCAAAGTCCGAATCAAAATTAAAACATCATAAAATCAGTTAAAATTGACAGATATTCAGGCATCATCTGCAGCATCCAACTGAGCTAATTCTGCTTCCAAAGCTGCTAGCTGAATCTGTAGAGCAGCAATCTTGGCCTTAACAGCCAGCTTCTTGGTCCTTAGCTTTATGTGCTACTGCTGAAGATGATGATCCAGCTTCTGAAAATGCCCAAGATCATGAATTTTCCTAGTAGACAAAGTCCTAGAATTTGCCTTCACCAGAGTAGTAGAGAAAAACACATCATCATCATCATCATCATTGGTCTTCACCTTTCCTCCTTTAGCTAAAGCTGAGATGATGCAAAGAAATCTTCACCCTTAAGGACACAACATGAAACACTATATTTTCCTGAATAATCCTTCCATGATTCACAGGAAGCTTCTTTCCAATGCAATATAGTAACTTGGACATTTCTCTTGTTAAGGACGATGTGCTTGTAGAGGGAATCCAACAGTTGATAGCTACCTGAAACAAGCAAAAATACCTGCTGGTCAGGCTGGATGTAGCAGTATTCCCTTATTTAAGCCATTGAGATAATAAGCCATCAGAAATCTCATTCAAAATCTTATCATTTGTTAATTTCAAATCCTCATCATATGGAGTCATAAAGTCAGGTGTGGTCAGACCAAGCACTTTGTTAATCTCTCAGCTGAAAAACTGATCACTTCGCCACGCACATAAGCCCATCCATACTACTCTGAGTCCGCATCCAAATTTTCTTCCATTACATTGGCATAAAATTCCCGCATCCAAATTTTCTTCCATTACATTGGCATAAATTCCCGCATCTAAATTTTCTTGGCATGAAATTCCCGTATCCGCATCCAAATTTTCTTCCATTACTTTGTTATATTCCTTATAGATAGTGGCAGTAGT
>JAULKJ010293960.1:0-12060 GCA_032355405.1 Rubia balearica | reverse complement strand
TGGATAATGCTTCTAGTAATGATAGAATGCAAAGTCACATGAGGGTGAGGCTTAATGATTGGGGATTCTTGTTGAATAAGGGTAATTACTTTCATATTAGATGTGCAGCTCATGTGCTAAATCTTATTGTTAAGGATGGACTTAAGGTGATTGAGAATGTTGTGGTAAAAATTAGGGAGAGTGTGGAACATGTCAAGGACTCCGAAGCAAGAAAATTTTCTTTTTGGAAAGTTGTGGACTTGTGTAGAATACGAGAGACTAAATCACTATGGTTGGATGTTCCTACTAGATAGAACTCTACATACATGATGCTTGATAGGGCTCTTTTGTATAGAGATACTTTTGATAATTTTCACACTAAAGATGTGACATATAAACAATGTCCAGAACCTCATGATTGGGACATGGTTGCAAAAATTTGAGATGCTTTGGAATCATTTATTGTTATTACTGGGTTATTTTTTGGTAGTGACTATCCTACGGTAAATTTGTACTTTGAGAATGTATGGAATATTGCTATGTTGTTAAAGGACTTGGTTCAAAGGGAAGATGGGGTTTTGAGAACAATGGCAGTAGAGATGCAAAGTAAATTTGATAAATTTTGGGCTGAAAGTGAAGAAGATAATTACTGCACCTTATTTGCTTTTGCAATAATTCTTGACCCTCGGTGCAATCTTAATTTTCTCAAGTATTGTTATAAGAACTTGTTTGACGGTGATGAGTTGAAAGCAGCGAGAAAAGTGAGTGACATATCTCTCTGAAATTGGTGATGCTCTTTAATGAGTATTCCTCAAGGCCGTCAAATAGAATATCTTCTCCCTCAAAAACTCAAAGCAAATCCAACACTAAGGGGACTGAAAAACGAAAGTGCAAGTGTGACTATTCCACGGTAAGTTTATTGGTTTTAAAATAAATTATGATTACTTAACATATTTTTTAGGTCACTAATATTTATATTTAGAATTTTATTGCTTTGTTGCATTTTAAAGTATTATAGATAGTTTATAATTTGTAACTTTATTTTCTTTGTAGGATTTTTATATGGATGAGATGGATACTTTTAATGAAAAATAAAGTTGCAAGCTTATTTAGATGAATCTAGAGTTCCCAGGAGTGGTGAACTGGATGTTTTAGATTTTGGAGAGAACATGAAAAGAGATATGATGTGATTTCTGTTATGGGTAGAGATACCTCTCACAACTGTTGCTTCATAATCAACATTTAGCATTGGAGGTAGAATTTTCAACAAGTGGAGGAGCTCTTTCATTCACGAAAATGTGGAAGTTTTAATAACTACACGCAGTTGGTTGCATGGCTATGAATTTAGTGCCTTTTATTGGTCAATTTTCCTGTTTTGTTTCATCTCTTTCTTATACTTGAGTAATTTTCTTTTGTTACCTTTGAAGGTATTGGAGAAGAGGAATTTATTGGATGTCACGTGGAATGGATATGATGGAATCTTGTGGAACATTTCTCTATAATTTTTCCTTCTTTTCAAATCTCCAGTTAACTTATATAAATTTAAGTTCTACTTAAAAAAGTATTTGCACTTTGATAATCTCTAGGTGGATTTGGGACCCTACTTTTGCAAGAGTTGTGACTTGTTGGCTGTGGACATATGGTCGAATAATGTGGACATGTGGTCAAATAAGGTAAACTTACATTCTCTTTGGATCGATTCTTTTTGTCAGCTTAGGTCATTGTGTAATAGAACACATTCTTGAAAGACTTTTGGTTTTGGAAGAATGTACTCCCTCCGTCCCAGGGGAATGTGCACAAAATATTTTTCACGATCTCCAAGAACATGTTTGACTGTAAATATGTGTATCTAAGGACAATAACGCCGCATAAAAATGATATTTAGAGACTACATGTTACGAAGAATCTAACAATATCTCATACGATAATATTTATGTTCATATACCTATTCAAATATATGGTCAACGTTCAACAACTTTGACTGCCAAATAGTAAGTGTGCAAATTCGACTGGGACGGAGAGAGTAGCGATTTTTCATAACATTGCACTAAATTTCGATGATAAGTTTTTTTTTGATGTAAAAATTTTCTTTTGTTTAAAGAGTAAGGCTACATTTAATCTGGTTAAGAAAGATTCAACACTATAGATCCTATTTGAGGGAGTTGTCTGCTGCCTGTTTACGATCCTCAGCAGATTTGAACAGATACAAGAAGCAGCATGTATAAACACTATAGATTCATTCCTATATAGAAAATAAGTCTAAATTTTGTTCATTGCACGTATCTCAGATCTTATGATAGAAAACGGTTGATTCTCCAGCATAATGCTGAAGGAGATGCTCATCTATCATAGCAGAATGTGGAAGGGAATTTTTGTGACTTGGAATGATAGGTGATGATGTTTTTGTGTCAATTAGATGGATGAGGTTTTAGTTATTATTCATCTTATGTGGTGAACTAGAGAGATTATGTGCATGTTGGTATGGTAGATACATTTATAGACCTTACAAAAGAGATATCTAGCTGTGAGTAAGGTGTAGTATTCTTATTTTCCGCAGCAAGATTAGAGCTAGAATTCTGGGAATTTCCTATTAAAAGATTCTGTGAGTTATCCTTCCCATTCACAGTATTGAGCTCTATATCAGAATTTACAGGTTTCCATTGTTGATTTGTAGAAATAGGCTTTTTGGTGTGCTTCTGATTAGCATTATTTGGGTTCATACCAGTTTGTTGAAATCTATATTTAGAGATGTGATGGCCTAACATGTAGTAATATTTGAAACTTAATATTGAAGTAATATTTTAGTAATTTTTCTGGCACAAAAAATTAATATTGTAATACTAAATAAAAATAATTAACCAGTATTAATTTTAACTTATAAAATAATTTAAAATTAATTATAAATTAATAATTTACAATAATATTTCATTTAATACATACTTTTAAAATATACTTTAAAATTAATTTCATCTAATTATGCTATTTATTACACATTTTATATTTATGTGTTATTGTAATCTTAGATAACATATTAATAAATAATAATGTATTTTATTTTTTATAATTGTAATGTTATTGTCAACTTAATATGATCAAGTAAAAATGAATATAGTAAAAATTATATACACACACTATACAATCATATTCGGGTCTTGTTCAGTCTTAGTTGACATTAATTTGATCTCCTCAAATTTGGGTTAACATCGATTCGGTTTCTTTCGAATCGAATAGTAGTCGGGTATGGTCAGGTATCTTTCAGGTACGGGTTCTTTTCGAGTTCGGGTTCAAGTTTAGTTTGGGTGCGGGTCCTTTTCGAGTTTTGGTCCTATCGGATCTGGCAATTTTAGTTCGGGTTCAATTCGATCGGGTGATTTTGGTTTTGGGTTATTGATCGGGGGTCCAACAACTCGAGTGTTGGTTCAATTTCGATTTGGTTATTTAATTTTGGGTTTTTGGGTTCTGTTACATTTTGCCAGGTCTAGCCTATTTTGTCATGTTATATGCGATAGAGTGGATGGACAATTTCCAGAAAAAATGTACTTGAACTTGACAAGATAAGTGTACAATTGTTCGTGGTAATCTTTCTAACTAACCTTTGCCAAATATTTAATAATATAATGTTATTATCATATTTTTCAAAAGGAAATCCTACTCGCAAGATGATATCAACAATGTGCTTAATTCATTGACTTGGAAACTAATTCTCAATCAGTCAACAACACTGGGGAACCCCGATATTGGTAGGGACACTCAAATTAGATAAACATTGAACCTTAGAATTGTCGGAATAGATTTGTGGTGACTGCTATTCCTATTGACAAATTATTTCTTGGTTAGCATTATCTATAGAATATTGTTTGGGTGTAACATATGATATCTTTTATTGTTTTTAAATTGTGGTTGTGTGTCAAGACTGTTTTTGTATAGGGAAAATTAATGAAACAAAATTTATACCACAAGACCAAATGGTATTTTCGAATTCGGAAAGTATTTCGTCTCTTCGATTTTCATTTTCCATTGTTCAGATTGAAATTCCAAAATGGAAACATGCTACACGAATCAATTTCCAAACCCAAAAATTTATCAACTCAAATTCAGATTTTAACACTTAGGTCATTTTGAACATTTTACATATAGTCAACATCGAAAAATGGAAGTCAATGTCGAAAATGGGGTCTGAGGGTTATATTGACACTTACATGAATTAGTTAGCGTTATTTTTGCACTAAAAATTATCTGAGAGTTATATTGGTATTTAGTCAATTAGGTAGGATTATATTGGTATATATCCCAAAAGAATACACTTCCAAAAATTAAACAGATTATGCTCATCAAAATTCCAACTTTATTCTCCTAAAAGCAACTAAAATAAAGCACATGTTAGAAAAATTTTAAGCAATAAAGCCCTAGCATAACCTCTGCAAATTCAAATACAAACACAAAGTCAATAATCTAGAAATAAGGAAATCATAAGTTAGCGGTTGAAAACCTGATGCCCAAAACCTAATATCCCCCTTCACATTTAATGAGATTAATTTAAGGGAAATATACAAACTGTATATTTGAGAAAGTGCAGATATGATCCTGATAATTTTTAGTACAAATATGACTCTAACTAATTGATGAAAGTGCAGATATAACCTTCTGATGAGAAATCCGGCGTTGACCATGTTTTTGCGGTTTTAACCCCCCAAAAATGACAAAATTTCCCTTGGACCAAAAGTTGAATTTGGGTGGACAATTATACCCTTACCCACCGCAGGACCATCGTCGGACCACCACCGGACCATCACCGAACCACAGCCGGACCACCACCGGACCAGGTAGGGTTATATATATCAGCATATTATGAAAAGTGATAGGGTTATTTCAACACATTCCTAAAGCTTGGGGTTATATCACCACATTTGTAAAAAGTGTAGGGTTATATCACCACATATTATAAAAGCAAAACCCATCAATATTAAAAACCCTATGTCAAAAAACATAACAAAATAACAACTCGCACAGACACCAAAAGTCATACAATCATCAATCCGAACTAAGCTCAATAAAATAAACAAAATACCATTAAAATCCTTATATTTTATACTATATATACTGCATATCTCTATTGGTGTGGCGAGAAGCAAAATAAAATTAAAGAATAAAACTCAACACCTCATTAATCTAGTGAATTAAGGGGAATTTTGTATGAAAATACCATTTTTGAAATGTTCCCACACCTCCACTTCATTGTCTGGTGCGTCAACCTCACCAAAGCTCTTTATGCGCCACTAGAATCACACTTTGGAACGTCAGCAATCGGTAGAAGAGGTTGAAATGGCGGTTGTGTGTGGTTGGCGTTGATTTTGTACTCACATGACACTTTATTTTTATAGTATGTGCTGATATAACCCTATATATTTTACAAATGTGTTGATATAACCCTATAAGTTTTAGAAATGTGTTGATTTAACCTTGTCACTCTTCATAATGTGCTGATATAACCCTACCTATTATGACACCGGTACAGCAGTAGTCCGGTAGCGGCGTAGCGGTGGTTCGACGATGGTCCAACAGTGATCCGGTGGCGGTCCGGCGACAATATTTAGGTATAAATGATGCTATGGGAAATAAATTCATTTCCTATATTTTATTTTTAAATTTTATTTCAAAAGGACAAAAATGTCTTTTCACAAAATTCTAGCTAAAGGTTGCCAAAAAAGGTTATATTTGCACTTTCACTTATTATCTAGGCTTATATTTACACTTTCAATTATCAGAAGGTTATATATGCACTTATGTGATTATATAGGTTATATATATGCACTTTTCTCTTTATTTAATTATACCAAAAAATAAGATAGGTGGGATCACTAAAATCTTCTTCAGTTTCCTTGCAGAATCATCTTACTAGAAAAAGATAGAATCATCTTTTGTAGCAGATGATACACCTTCATAGAGCAACAGAGTGCCATTATTGAAACTATTACTCATCAAATTCGGTGTCAACCAAAACCGAAACAATTACAAAAGCCCGAGAGCAGGAAGGTAACAAACAAAAGTAAATCGGAATCAAAACAAAAGAATTCGAATAATGCTCAGAAAAACATACCATTGATTTCAATTACAGACTGCCCGTGCTGAATTTTCGAGCAACGAAAAATTGACCAGGCACTGGGTTTCCGAGAAAGGAGCGAGGTCAATTACAGAGTATAACACGATGAATAAGAGAATTAATTTCCTAAATAAAAAAATTTAACGTCAAAATTTAATTTATTTTAGGTTAAAAGAAGATAATTTTGGATTTTTTTTGTGAAGTAACAAAAAATTAAAGTTTTTAAAAGAAGTGGTTTAATAATCAATTAAAACCACATATTTTATTTGTTGTAAATAGATTGAGTGCTTTTACTACGACATCTCAGTTATCATTGTGAATGCATATTTTTTACAACCAATTTTTCATCCTTTTGTAAAATATGATTGTAAAAGAGGGGCAATTCTAGTAGTGATGGTCGCGGTCACGCTAGTTGTTGCTCGACCCCGCAGCCACGTGTTGTTGTCTAGACAACTGTTGAGAGGGAATATAAAACAACATTTGTCGGTCTAGTTATTGGAGTTTCATGAGCTTTGTGAGAAAATTCAATAGCCTCAGCAATAGACACCAAAGTAAACAGCTCCGGTGGAGGTTCAATGATCATCTGAGCGGATGCAAAATCAAAGAAAGAGGAATTCATGCCACGACAAAATAGTAGGATGATATCATCGTTTGAAACAATGTCACCCATATTGCACAATTCATAAAGATGTTTCTTAAAACGACTATAATAATGCTGAATAGTGAGATCATCTTGACGAATGCTCATCAAATAGTCACCAAGATGAAAGCGACGTGCACAAGAACTATTCTGATACTTGGTAGATAAAGCATCCCATACTTGAGCGGAAGTCATCATTCCACTGACAACAGACATGGAAGCAAACGAGAACAACAGAGTTTGAACCTGCTAATATGTGCGAACCCAAGCAGAATAAGTATCCAAAGTCTTCGATTTATCGGAAGACTCAGCGTCGAAGGGAGTTTTGTCTGTAGATCCCTTGTCAGCGGAATCGGATGGTAGATTTGGGCACTTCTTGGATATATCAATAAAATCGAGAAAATAGAACGAATATAAAACAGAAGTAACCTGAGTGTTTTAGTTTGTACAGTTGGAACCATTAAGTTTGATGGTGATGTAGTTGATCAACATAGCAAGAGGAAAACATGTCGTGGAAAAACAACAAGGAACAAATCACAACACTAATAGAGAGACAAAACAAACAATTTCACAACAAGCTTGCAATTGCCAGTCGACGTTTTCCTTGGCATTAACGCGGGAAAAGGAGGACATCATAAGACAAGGACAGGGATCGGCGGCAATAGGTGGTGGGATCGGTGGCAATATGTGGCGGGGATTGGAGAAGGTCAATGGTGATCGGAGAAGATCGGTGACAGTGACGAGCGGCAGGGAGTGGGCGACGAGCTGTGACATGGGGAACATGGAGAATATTTATCCGAAAAACACGGGAAAAAATAAGAATTTTTTAGAGAAATCTGACTGATACCATAATAGAAAGTAAAACGTTCAATTACTGTGGTTGTAGTCAATAAAAAGGGATGCAAAGTACAAAACAAATATACCCTTCATCCCAGCAAAAATGACAGATTTATTTTTTCAAGTCAAATTTTGTAAACTTTGACCCTAAATATATATATATGATAAAAATATATTTTTCTAAATAAAATTTTTTTATGCGAAATTGTTATTTGTAGTTAGAGATATTGAAAGTCAAATATAATCATTAAAAGCCATGAAAAAGTAAATGTGGGATTCCTACTAACACGGAGGGGAAATACAATCATGATATTTACAAAATCAATAAAAAAAAATCTTATCCTGATTTTATTACATCTTTATCTCTGTTAGTTGACCTTTGTTATTCATGTTTTTTCTAGAGCAAATTATACATCTAGTACGTCGTCCGAACTATTTTCAACAATTAATTTTCGACTGCAGATCTTAACTGAATACGGAGTATATCAGTTATCTAAACTTAGCAATACGCAGTAGTTTTGGGACCTGCCGTGAACTTCAACTAGTAAATATTGCAGACATTAGAGTACAATTTAATTTAAACTGATACTTCTTTTTTTGGAAAATATTTTAACTGATACTTGAAGTTCATTGAATGGTTAAAAATAATTTTAGACCACCTAAAAAGTTGATTATTTTGTCCACTGAGCCATGCCAACATGCCTTAAAATCGAAATCATGCCGTATTTAATTAATTATTCATGTAATAATGGTTTCAATTCAGGGATTTGTATGTACTCATTCTATTACTTGTTTATCTTGTTTTCCTTTGCTTCAAAGAAATCATGATGACATCAAAACTACTTTCTAGTTATCTCCTGTTTCGTATGAAACACATATAAGTTTGTGGATTTAACTAGGAATGTAAGAGGGATTTTAATAGAGTTTAAAAGATATAGAAAAAAGTATAAAGAATAAAGAATAAAGGGATAAATGTATTTATGCCCCGAATTCTTTGTTTAGTGCACATATACCTCCAATTTTTTAAAAGTGCGCACATACACTCTCTAGTTTTTTGAAAGTGCATATGTACCCTTCCCTATTTTTCGAAAGTGCACATACACTCTTATAACCGGAGACTGACGTTTGAAAATTTGAGGGGTATATGTGCACTAAACAAGGAAAAGAGGTATACGTCCACTTTTTAAAAAATGATGGATATATGTGCACTAAAGAAAGAACTGGGGGCATGAATTCACTTTATTCCAGAATAAATCATTTTTTAATTGAATTGTTTAAATTTATTTCATGTATAATTATACTATATATTTAGAGAAAGTCTCTTAACATGTGGCTTGTCCTTAAATTATGGATAGTCCATTGTATTTTTTCATTTATACATTGTGTTTGTTAAATTAAATAATCCACTAAATTTTAAAAAAATTAATTAAATATTGTAATTTTATATTTTATTTTCTTATATTTTTGCATTCAGATACACATTATTACTTTTTTAACTTATAAAATGCAATATTTTTTTATAAAAAATACAATTTTAAAGGTTGCATAACTCATGCATAGGCACATGTTATTCACCCCCTCTGAATACCGGCACTGGAATTCGATACCCAGCACCGGTATTATGGTACCGGTGCTTATGTAACCTTGGAATGTACCGGTGCTTATAAAACAATGTTGGTGTTGATATTTCTCAGCACCGGTAAGTGCTCGGTGCCAGTGTTGATATTTCTTAGCATAGTTAAGTGCTCGGTGCCTATGATGTATGTAAAAATCATATCAAGGCACTCATATAAATTGAGCACTGATGCTGAGAACAGCACTGGCATGAAAAGAATTTTCGGTGCTAATATATGAAGGGGGCTAAATTTTTGAGCACCAGTAAAAGTTGAGCACCGGTATAGAATTAATAAACTAGATAAATCGCACGTCGGTCACAAAAACTATTGCACGTCACCCTCGCAAACATGAATAAACTAGATAAATCTACTTATTTTAAATCGCATGTCACCCTCGGAAATATGAATGACCGACGTCGCTAATTATTGTGATCGACGTCGCACGTCCCTCTCGTGGACATGGAATGACCGACCTTGCACGCATGTATGGCATGCCGACGTCGCTTATTATTGTGACCGATGTTGCACGCATGTCCGACTTAACGAAGTCGCTTATTGCTTTTACCGGCGTCGCACATCGCTTTCGCAATACATGGTATTTATAAGTATATGAATAACCAAATATAACACCTTGTGATACACGATTTAAAATAATTGAATATATAATTTTTTTTAACAAAACTAATATTTGATTTTTAATTTTTTTTGCAATTCTATTTCTTTTGAATAACTAGATAACACCCTTGATATGATCGATTTAAAATAATTGAATATATACGTATATATTTTTATTTATATATATTAATAATGTAAATCTTAATTTTTAACAAAACTAAAATAAAAATTTTAAGAGTCCGTCTCTTGAAAGATGGACTTTCCATAAGTTATGAAAAGACCAGGGTTTAAACTGCAAATTAAAAGAAATCAAGATAAAAATTTTGGGTTGCATTAATCGGGTCATACACTTATAACTACTGTACTTTCTATAATAAATTTTTAATATTGCAACTAAAACTTTTTACCTTTCCATAATTCTAATTCAACCTCGTCTTTCCATGTGCCCATGGAAAGATGGTCTTTCTCAAGATTTTGTCAAATTTTAATTTTAACAAAACTAAAATATAATTGTAATTTTTTATGCAACTCATTTTCTTTTGAATTTTAAAAGATTTTATAACTATAATTTTAACTATGAATTTGTGTTTATATTTTCAAATGAAATAAATTAAATGTAGTGTTCGAGTGATATGTGATCGAAGATGAGTATCATTAAATAAACTTTATTTTTCACTTAATAAAATTTTATATACTACTAATTAATAACTATATAAAATAAGTAGTATATATATAAATTATTTGGTGGAAATGGAGTTTATTTATTAATACTTGACTTTCTATACTTAAAAACAATTAATTAAAATTTGACCTAATCAATCATCGGTAAACTCTTAATTGACCTTTTGATACATAAATTCTAATGAAAAGTTCATGTGAACGAATATTAAACGGTTAATCCTTGACTGTTTATATATAAGCACTAATAAAATAGTTTGATTTTAACTAATCAATGGTTAACCTTTAATTGACTTTCCATATATAACATTAATAAAATGATTTGATTTTAACTGTTAAACAGTCAAGCTTATTTGAATTTCCATATATAATGATTTGACTTTAACTAATCAACGATAAATCTTTACTTGATCTTTCATACATAAACACTAATAACTAAGGTTTGACCTTAAATAATTAATGGTCAACTCGTATTTGACTTTTCATACATAAACACTAATCAATGGTCAACCCTAATTTGACTTTCCATACATAAACACTAATGAAAAATTTGACCTTGTGGAATAAACGAACAACCCTTACTTGACATTTCATACATAAACACCAATGAAATGGTTATAACTTTACTAATCAACGGTCAACCCTAATAACTTGACCCTTCATAAGTAAACACTAATGAAAAGATTTGATTTTAGCTAATGAACGGCCAAGCCTTACTTGACATTCCATAATTGATGCGGTCAGAATATCAAAAGAGATCCCCAAGCATGAATGTTGAAGAACAATTAAGGTCTGCAAGCACAAACCCTAGGTTTTGGTTCAAGAATCCACCATAGAGAAAATATTCTCAAAAATATTATTATGAAAGATAAAAATATCTGAATAATACAATATGTCTTTAAATACTATAATGAAACCCTAGAATATTAAAAAAAGAAAATTAGGAATTAATTTCGAAATAAAAAAAGTCAGAAAACACTCAAAAACAACAAATTGCCGTTTTGAGGCCTTAAACGAGCTCAAATGGTGAACCGAAGCTCAAAATATTGCATAGAAGTTTCTTTGATATAATCATTGATACAGTTCCAATGCATCTGGCCTCGCCTAATTCTGACTTCGAGCACAAAAGTTGTGTTCAAAACCGTATTGAACCTGTGCAGCGACACATCGCTTCTGCAATTTTAGCTGCCATTCACCCTGCATCAATAAATCAACACTAATGAAAATGGTTATAACTTAAATATTCATCGATAAACCCTTACTTAACTTTCCACATATAAACACAAATGAACGATAGACTTTTACTTAACTTTCCATGTATAAAAACTAATTAAATATAAGTATAATGATTTTTAACTTAATTAATTTAGTGACATAATTTTTTTTTTAAATGAACTTATAAAACAAAATTTAAATAAAATCCTTAATTCTTTTAAAATTTGTAAATTTTATTTTAGAAAAGTTTGTAAATAAAATGTTAAGGGCCTTATTTCAGCTCATACAATTGAGGCATATAAATGCCCAAACCCGCCCCTATATAAAACTGAAACCCTAATCCCCCTTCACACACCCGCCCCCCTTCCTTGTTTTGACCG
>JAULKJ010293951.1:0-12060 GCA_032355405.1 Rubia balearica | reverse complement strand
AACATGAGCAACCTTGAGCTTGCCAGAACACACCATCTCACGAACAAAATGATAATCAATATCAATGTGCTTGGCTTTCTTAAGCGAAACCGGATTCTGAGCATTAAAGAGATCACTATTATTATCACACAGCAAAACATGTGGCACACATGTAGTAGCTCGCAAATCCCGAAGTAAATTCATCAAGTAAGCTATTTCTGAATCAGTATTGGCCATAGCCCGGTATTTTGATTCTGAACTAGAACGAGAGACCGTAAGTTGCTTCTTAGCACTCCATGAAACCAAGTTACCACTAAGAAAAATGGCATAACCATAAGTAAACCTACGAGTCTCAATACAATGAGTCCAATCAGCATCAGAATAACCCAAAACTGCTAAAGCGGATGAATTTGCGTGAAACTGAAGTCTATAGTGCAGAGTACCACGGACATAGCGCAGAATTCGAGTAATAGCCTGGTAATGGTTATCAGTAGGAGCCTGCATGTACCGACTGACTATGTTCACAGCATAAGAAATGTCGGGATGCGTGATAGATAAATACTGAAGTGCACCAACCAAAAAATGATAAAGTGTGGGGTTTCCGAATGCCTTACTGAAAGAACTAGACATCTGCAAAAATACTACAAAAGGGATAGCAACTGGTGTCGAATCTTGCATTCCGACGTGCAAAAAATATCCTTGGCATATCTAGCCCGACCAAGGAATAAGCCATCGGGAGTACGAACAACCTCCAAACACAAAAAATATTGTAGAGTGTCAGGATCGGTAATCTTGAATTCATGATTAACCCGATCAATAAACTTCTGAATGAGATGACTATCATTCCCTGTAAGAATAATGTCATCAACATAAACCAACAAATAAAGTAAAGAGACACCCTGTGAGAAGACAAACAAGGAGGTATCTGCAGAACTGCATACAAAACCCAGGCCAACCAAAAAGTACTAAAATGTTGAAACCAAGCATGAGGTGCTTGTTTCAATCCATAAACGGTCTTGCGTAGACAACAAACATAATCAATACGCATCGGGTCTTTGTTACCAGCAGGCTGCAACATATAAACTGGGGAATCAAGAACTTTGTTTAAAAATGCATTCTTAACATCAAGTTGTCCCAAAGGCCAATTTCTGGTGACAGCTAAGGATAAAATAGTACAAACAATAGATGCCTTCACCACCAGACTAAATGTATGGTCATAATCAAAACCAGTTAATTGTGAAAAATCTTGAGCAACTAACCTGGCTTTATGCAGATCAAATGAATCATCAGACTTGTACTTCAAACAATACACCCATTTTGAGCCAACAACATTAATATATAGAGGACGCAAAACCAATTCCCACGTCTTTTGATCATGAAGAACAGCCATTTCGGAGTCCAAAATAGCAACCCATTCAGGGTCATTGACAGCAGAGTGATGATTGTGAGGGTCGGTCTTGGCAAATAATGAGCTTAATAAACCATAAATATCATAATCAGAAAAAATCCTTATACTTTAAAGAACCAATGCGTGAATTAGTAGCCATCGGATGTTTTGAAGAATGACTCGGAGCTAGGAATGGCTCGGATCCCGAAGTGGAGGGTGCTTAACTAGAGGCGGGTGCGGCATCCGACACAGACAGCAATGGCGACAGTGCTGGGGAGGCTGGACTCGGTGAAGCTGCCAGCGATGCTGCCGGCGTCAGGGTCACCGGCGCGTGAGGGTGATTTGTTGTCGGTGTTGCCGGCGCGTGAAGCTGACTCACGGCCGAAGTGGCTGGTGCATGGATAGGTGGCAGCTGCGTCATCAGCTGTGCTAGCGGCGACGGCTATTGTCGATGATGCTATTGGTCTCCCTGTGGAAAGAAGACACAATTTTCTGAAGAACCCTGAACTCCCGGTGAAATCACAAAATTGAAGTCCTAAAAAATAATGAGTGAATCCGGAGAGGAAGATGGCTCAAACACCTCCCATGGAACTGACGAAGGCTCTAAAAATGCTAAAACATCCAGTGATGAGGAATCTGTAATTGTACCAGTACGTGTAGCTGGAAAAAATGACTCACCAAATCTGGCATGACAAGTGATGTACTCTTTTTTCGTAAGAGGATCAAAATATTTACAACCCTTGTATTGTGAAATGTAACCAAAATATATACAAGACATATATACTCCGTGGGGCCAGTTTATGCGCAGCATGTGGCCTCAAGTAAGGAAAAACACGGCAATCAAATGGATGAAAATTTGAGTAGTCTGGTGTGGTACCAAAAATAATGGAGAGAGGAAACTGGCCAGATAAAATTGGAGTGGGCAGTCTATCAATGAGGTAGACTGTTGTGGAAAAATCATCATAGAAAAATGAATGATTAAGGCCAGAATGATATGGCATTGATAAACCAGTCTCTGTAATATGACGATACTTCCTCTTCGCACGACCATTTGCTCTGGGGTGTAAGGACATGAAAACTGATGATGAATGCCCTTAGACGCAAAATGATTATGCATGTGATGATTCACAAACTTGGTTCCATCATCAATCTGAAAAACTTTAATGGTGGTAGAAAACGGATTCTCAACAATGCTTCAAACTGCATATAAGACTCCACAAAATCATATTTACGTCGTAGAGGATATAACCAAGTAAACCGTGAGTGATCATCAATAAAAATTACATAATAAAGGTACCCAACACGAGAGACAACGGGTGAGAGTCCCCTGAGGTCACAATGAACTAAATCAAATATGTGTGGTGTGTTTTCTCTTCTTCTGCTCCATGAGATCGTCTTCCAAGGAATCTGATGACAAGGCTTCTGAGGATGCTTTTGCTCATGATGCTTGGTTCCAGACAAATCAGCTAGTCTAAGCTGATCTTTTTTCAACTCTGACTTCTTCTGTATTCCTTTATTAACCTTATTCTAATTCATTTAATATTCTATTAACTATTTCGACGAATCCAACAATATCACATACGATTATATTCTTGTTTATATCTATTTAATTATGTGGTCAAAATTTGACAATGTTGACTGTCAAATAGTAAGTGTGTAGTTTATGTTGGGACGAAGGGAGCATATTACTTTTGTGTTAGTGATAACTCGACAGGTAATTTTTTTAAGAGTTAAGTGCTAAAATGACACTATATTTTGATCAAAAGTTCCAATCTAACCCTGTAAAATTTGAAAGTGTATTTTTAACCCTATTATTTGCTTGATATTGCCAATCTAACCCTGGAAACCATAATTTGGCCAAATTTTATGAATTGACTACTATACCCCTATTTAAAAGACTAATATAAAAAATGAAAGGGCGTTTATACCCTAAGTATCTATTAACCAAACAATTTTCTTTTTTTCTTCTTATCGGATCAAATTTTTTCTTCATTTAGGATCTTTCATCCGCCACCAGGGATTTGTTCCGTTGCTCTGAGTCGATTTTCTTTTTCTTATTCTCTCTTTTGTTTCTTCTTTCCTTTTTTTCTTTTCTCGTTTACTTCTTCTCACGGTGATCGGTGAATGGCATCAGCATAGGGTGGGCTAGGGTTCTGCGGTAACGTTGGGTCAGGTTGTGTCGAGCTATGGTTTTGAGGTGACGCAATGGCGGGGTGGCATCGCGGTGAGGTGGTGTTGGGCTATGGTTTTTCGGTACCGCAGTGACGGGGTGGCATCCGGTTGGGGTGAGCTAAGGTTTTGTAGTGGAGCCGTGGAAGGGTGGTATCGGGGTGAGTGGGCTAGGGTTTTGCGGTGTCATCGGGACTGGGTGGCGTTGGGGCTGGGTTAGATGGGATAGAGATTTACTGTTAGCCAGACTTCTTCTATCGAAAAGTTATCGTCCTCCTCTTCTAACTTCTCATTGTCGTGTTTATACGGCAGCAGTGGGTCAGAGTATTTTACCATCATAGTAGTGGGAGGCGGAGGCTTTATGATTATAGTATAAAAGAGTTACAAGGTGGACAAATGGGCTGGGCTAGGCTGCGTGGATCTGTGCGGACGGAGGTGGTACTGGACAGGCGGGTGAAGGTGGTGTTGGAGGTGGTGAATTTCCAGATTTGTGGTGGCAGGGCAGCGGAGGTGGCGGAGCAGTGGAGCAGCGGTTGCGCTTGTTTTAGAGATGAAGAAGAAGAGTCCTAGGGGTATTTTTGTCATTACATGTTTAGTTTTAAGACTTGGGGTATTTTAGTCTTTTTAATTTTGGTTAATGCCAGAAAATACCAAGTCAACACCGGAATATTGCAAAAAGGTAATACCAGCACATTTGTTGAAACATTTAAGGTTAGAATCGCACTTTCATCATATTTTAAATGGTTAGATTGACATTTTCATAAAACAATAGGGTTAGTTTTGTATTTTACCTTTTTAGATTCAATCTTATTAAATCGAAGTAAAATGTCATTTTTTAAACTCACTAATTTATTTTTAAGAAAATGTCATGAAATGTGGTATGTCCATAAATTTATAAACAAACCCCCTCACTTTGTACCTTAAAATTTTTAATGTTAATTTTTAAAATATTGTATTATATAAGTTTAAACAAGTAATAATGTGTATTTGAATTTGAAAATATATAAAAATATATAATATAAAAAATACATTTTCGAATGTTCGAATTTAGTATGTAATTTAACAAATGCAGTGTACAAGTTACAAAATAAGTGGTTTGTCCATAACTTTATGGACATACCACCAGTTAGGAGACCTACTCTTTATTTTATTTTTTTTGTCTTCACATTAATAAATATGATTCTCTGTTTACCATGTTTCTAATTTCTAGGTAATGTGGATGGAAGTTAATTTTTTTTTGGAAAATGTTGTTTAAAACACTACTGAAAAAACCTCATAGGCGCGGGTAATTTACCACTAAGGCACCGGTAAAATCACCCTCTGAGATAACCATGCCTAAGTGACTCGGTGCAAATTTTCATAGTTTTGAGCACCGGTAAAACATACCGGTGCTATAAAAATGAGCACCGGATCTTTCGATACCGGTCTTCAAGAAGGCATGACCATTTATGGATATTGGGCACCGGAATGTTGAAAAACTTGCCGATGCTTATTTCTTTCAGCGTTGTTTCTTAATTTAGTACCAGTGCCTATTAATTTTTAGAGTCAACTTGTATTAAAGAACCGATATAGAATTAATATGCACCGGGATGAGAAACTTGTCAGTGTTTATCTTTTTCAGCACCGGATGTTTATTCGGAACCGGTGCCTATTATTTTTTAGAATCTGATTATATTATAGAATCGGTATATCATTTCTTAGCACATGAATGAAAATGTAAGGTCATTTTTATTAGCACCGGTATGGTATCAATTAATAGCACCACTATCAATTCAAAGCAACGGTTCATCAATTTGAAAAATATGGACAAATGCTAGCACCGGTATGGTATTAATAATAGTTCTAGAATTTAAAAAAATGAAATGGATAATTTTTAAATTCGTCCCCCATCCCGGATCAATCACGGGGGAAATGGATTTAATAAATCCCACGGAACTTACTAAAAAACAGTAAATTCGCTATTGAAAAAATATGAATCCACAATTAGAAATAAGGAAAGCATAAAACATCATTGTTAATATACAAACTCCCATCACTCATCCACACCTATCAATCAATCAAAGCCTTCAACATTTGTCTTAGCTTGTTTTGCATAAACATTAACCCATGCCTCTCACCATTTATCTACTACCTCTTGAAGTTCGTATGCGTTGTATTAACCTTGGTTTTCTGGAAAAACCTATGATTTGATTAAATGTTAGGTAGTACGATGGAGTACTGAAAATGAAGGTAGGACTATTGCTATTTGTTTAGTAGTTGTGATACTTACGTCAAGTGGATTATTTGAAGTTGTCTTCAAGACCAGCTCTTCCAAAAATAGCATGACATAATAGCCGCATTCCCAGCAACTCCCTTGGACTCGGTGCTAAGATAAAAAAAAATTCCCAATGTTTAGTAAGTGTATCGTGACAAGAAAAATAATAAAGTATTTGTAAAATATTTTTATGAATACTTATGTTGATGTTTGTTATGTTCCAGGTGACATCGACTGAGGGTTCATTCTTCCTCTTCTCCGTCTCATATTTACATGCAATCCTGCGGATATGACCCGCCCCCTCCCGGCATCTCTAATAAATCACGGGAGATCCATCAATTATACTGAGAGGAGGACTATCAAGGGTTAAAGATAGAAATTTATAATGTTGCTCCTGTTCTTACAACTATACTTCCAAAAAGGGTAGATAGTGGCAAGTATCGGGGTCGTCCACAGATATATTAGGAATCTAATAATCAACTACACAAAGCCCACAATCGGGTCATCAATCCAATCACCTGTTAGGAATAATTGATGTTGGTAAAACAGGCATTGGGGGGGTTTACGAACAACTACTAACATGCAATTGATCACGAGAATAAACTATATAAACTAGCACTTGGGGAATATTTGTGTGACATGATTAATGTCTTTTTCATCCTCGATTTCATCACATACAAGAACTTTACACCTATTCTAGTGTTTGTGGCACGTGGTTTGGTCGATGGTCAACACTTTCCCATACCTATCGTGTAGAGTACGCATGTAATTTTCCATTGGTACTGCCACCGTAGTTAGGGGGAGTACAACGATGGCCCTGCCTGCCATGCTGATCTGAGTCTCCCCCATACGATTATGTTTCAGGCACTACACCACAAATGCTTCTCCCTGCGCCTAAAAAGGCAAAGGGGGTGAAGCACCTTATCGATGGCTCTAGGGTTACAAAGCTAACCCTAGTTTTCTACTTTAACTATCTCTAACTGTAACCCTTCAGACCAACTCGCTGGCTTACTAGTGAATGGTCGATCGTAACGTTGACTCGGCAACCCACATGCATACACCCACACTATTTTAGACTATCATTACCCCAAGTGCATCTAGGTTTCCTTCTCCGGGGGAGTGTCAATACTGCATCAACATGAAAGTAGACAACTGTGTGTGCTAACTAAGTGTGACAATCATGAAATTCACAAGAATATGAATAACAAGCCACATAATAATCACAAAACACATAGAAAAAGGTAGATCTAAGAAATCTCACAAAACAAGCATTAATACATGAATACATATATAATCCCCAAGTTAATTAACTATTCCCTAAGAATCATTGGATTCAACACTTTTGGGCAAAAGAAAAATAAAGAGAATAAAGGAAAATAACCTAGAGAGAAGGAAGAGTATTTTCTTTCTCTAGCCTACTCTTGAAGATGAAAAATGGGCATAAACTTAAACTCTAGTAGACAAAGGTCCATATATATAGTAGTAGGGAATTGGGCCTTGAAATATGCCTAAAAATGGCCAAAAACCCCTAGCAACCGCAATTTATGAGGCCGGTGAAAATGACACGGTCTGTGCAGCCTTATGTACAACGGCATGTGTGCCACTACACGGTTCGTGCAGCCTCGTGTAGCATGGGACGCACGGACTGACACGGGCCATGTAGCCTTGTGTGAGGCGGGACGCATGGACCTACACGGTCTGTGGGCAGGTGCTTGTCCGGAACTTCTGATTCGCGTGCCTATGTCGTTTAGCGCAGCCCATCGGCTGAAGGCCATTTTGCTCAATAAAATGATACAGCCCGTGCTATTTCTCACACCCGTGGGCTGGTCTTAACTTTTAGGACTTGGAACGACACGGACCGTGTAAACTGGAGCGGCTCGTGCCCATACTTAGCCGTTTGGAGTGTTTTTAGACCCTTGGTGTAACGGTATGCACGGACGTGCATGACCCCTGTAAACTTGAATGGACCATGCAAACCACTTTGCACAGGCCTGCACGTATGGTCTTGCTAGCCGGTTGGCCAGCTGGCTGGTTCGACCGATTGGCACTGTTTTCCATCCTTGGTCTTCTTGAACTTCAATTCCGCTCTTACCTGGCTCAATTCCATCCAATACCACGCTTTGGAGTCTATGGTCTTCAATCTACTTCCATCCTTGCAAATGGCCTTCAATATTTTCAACCATCCTTGCGAATGGTCTTCAAAATATATTCTACCGCACTCTACATAAAGATGATGAAAAAGTAATCACAAGCAACCTACTAATAAGATCACAAAGGAAAATTTAGGTGCTCGTGAATTCAAAGTGTCCATTAGAAGCAATTAAGTCTACAAAACTCTGGATTTAGACAAGAAAATCAATAATGGTCGTCTAAACCCTTTGTGATGTAAATCTAACTAAAACTAGTAATCAGCAAACGAAACATGATATTAAATGTGACAAATAGATTGGTTAATGCATTCATTAAGGTGCACATCGATCCCCACACACTTAAACCTTTACTCGTCCTCGAATAAACAAAAATGAGAAAAGATCCAAGAGGAATGTAGCATGCAAAGAGAAGGTAACCGGTGCACTCAACTTATTCCCAAGCTACCCTAGTTCCCCCAAATATTGTAAGACTCTCACAACTCTCACTCTCCCCAAAGATTCTAATGTAGCCTATCCACCCAAAATACATAAAATAAAAAGGTAAAAAGGCAATGTAAGATAATAAGTGCTAAACTAGCTTACTAATCCGAAGAAACCACCGAAGACAATCCAAGAGATGTTGATGAAGAAACTGCTAAAGATGGCCAAAGGATGTTGAAGTTCCATTTCCAATATCTCTCAATTTCTCTCATTTTGCCTATGAGCACTTTCGGGTTTCATCCTGACATTCACACATGTTGAGCTCACCTCTCACCTTTTTCCACACGGCCTCTCATTTTTCCTAGGTTTTCCAACCTAGCCGGGCATAGCCTCTCATTTTTACCTAGGTCTTTTGACCTATCCGGGCTTTCTTCCCATTTTTTTCTAAGTTGCCCTTTCGGGTTTCCAACTTAGCCGAGTATAAATACATATATATATATATATTAATTTTATTTTTCATTTTTGTCAAAATTTTCATTTTTTGTGCAGCACAAAATCCCCCAATGTTGGGCTTCATACTACGAAAATGGTCATGAAAAATTAAAAATTACACCACTGAAAAATTTCCATCCCAAACATTCCCCCCAACAAAAACAAACTACCAAAAAGGTTCCCTCACACCTAAAAATAGACAAACAACCAAAAGTTCACAAATCCTAATGAGGGAAAGGACCAAAAACAAGGAAAAAATAAAATAGTCATCAAAACAATCATAGGAAAGCTATCATCGTGGGCTAGAACATAAATAAAGGAAATGCTACCATAAAGGTGTTCCAACCCCTCCCCCACACTTAGTTTATGCATTGTCCCCAATGCATGTAACCAAGGTAAGAGAAAAAATTGGAAACACCGAGAAATGCTCAGTTCCATCTCCAACGTCTGGCTCCTTGCCTATGTTCATATGAATCTCAATGGTAATAGCCCTCTCCGATGCCTAATATCCTCTACCTATCATTGATCTCCCTAACGACATCTTGCATCATCTCCATATATGTCCTGAGTTGGTGACAGTTGTCGTAGACTCGATCGAGCCTCTGTGCAGTGTCCCACTCTTGATAGTCCAGCTGGGAGTCGAGCTTATATATATATCATGTCCAACTCCAAATATGACATACCCATATGACTGCATCCATTCCGGTTGTTGTGGCTGATCCGACATATGACATGATTGAAAACTCTGCGAGTTGTGCTCTCGGTATGGGCTAAACTGTTGGCGCTTCCATGAGTTCGTCCCATGGTGAGATGGGATGGATATGCGGTGGAAATGTGGCTTAGGACCAGAAGGATTCCTACGGCCACTGATCCTGCTATACTTTACAAAATAATCGCATACAAAATAATCGTAGTTGTAGGAGATGCTATGCCTGTGAGAATCATCGCCACCATGCTTTACAGAATGATAAGACTTATCTTAAGTGTGAATAGGGCCTTGGTACGGTGGCGGTGCTCCAAATAATTTCTCCATAAAGGACTGTGGTACCGGAGAATGCTTAATACTGGTGGCTGTAATAACTGTGAAAACTGAGGGAGTGGCGCGAACTAGTGAAAATCAGGGGGCGACTGAGTGAACTGGTAGTCCGCAGGGAAAGGCTGCGTTGGCTACTCCGAGACCTGGCCATTCTCCACCTCCTACTACTCATCATCCTCACAAGGGGCACCCAATACTCCTTGGGAGTCCTTATTAGGCTATATGATCAAATCTTGTATTAAGAAGTTCTTGGCCATTGCAGTCCTACCCTTCTAGGAAGCCTTATAAATTTTCAACCCTTATACAGCCAGTGTGTGCTGTCATCATATTCCCTAATCATACCCTACCCTCTCCATGACTATGGGAGTAATAATGTTGGTAGTATTCGGGTTCTCCCGCATGGCACTACTCTTCGGAAGCTCAAAATGGTTAACCAAGAGTAATATCATCCCCCAATAGCTATCTTCCCCATCCGGTTCCTTGAGAGGTCGATGTAGTGGCCGATGAACTCGCCCACCAAGTTGCGACAACTCCTCCCAATGAAGATTTACCACAAGATCCGACAGTCCCTATTAGCTCAGGTCATTGCGTTCCTATTGAAATCGACCACCACACTTAAAATACGTGCCACATATCTAAGCGCCGAATGTACTATATCCGTGTTCTTGCTCTCCCTCCCCTAAGACCATTGGGTAATGAAAGACAAGAATGCACGCACATCAAAACCAACAGCAGGCTCAATGTACCCCCAAACTTTCGTGTAGAACTTCAACCTAAATATTAAAGCTATCTACTGATGGGTCATAGTGCGGGCCACATCCCCCAAGTGGAATCTAGCTATGTTCTCTCCCTTCCCGTTGATGTCCCTTGAGACATTAGAAAGGAATTCTAGGATGTACCTAGTGTTTGTGGGGCCTTCCATCTTAGTGAATTCCTTGAGCCTAATCTGTCGGAAGAGCACATGGACGGGTTTGTAGAGCTTGAGGTCCTTGAGGGTCCTCATGTCTACAAACTTTGTTTCTTGGATTGGATGTCAAACAAGATGATACCATCTCCCTTGTTGCACCTGGAAGAGTGTGGTCAGCCCCATAAAAGGCACACTAGCTTCCCTCTCTATTTCTACAAGGCAAACTCCAATAGCCGGAATGGCAAAAAATTTGAGTTTTGGGAGAAAAATCAAAATCTGGCCAAACTGTTTTTTAAATTTTTCTAGGGAAGGCAATGCATGGTTTTTGTTGGGCTGGGAGTGAGGATAATTTTGATATACGGTGGAGGCATATTGGAGGAAGATTGAGAGTTATGGTAAAATTCATTTTAGGGAGGGAGAATGGGAGAAATTGGCTAGAAGAAGAGGAGAGGGATGGGTATACATAGAGGTTTATGAGAGGTTTAATTAGTTAGGGTGGGTAGGCGGCATTAAAATCTACTAGACCATTAAACTAACATTCCCACCAGCAGCACCTAAAATTGACCAGCCCCCTCCTGGCATCGGTAATAAATCTTGGGAGATTAGCTAAACCGAGAGGAGAACGCGATCAAAGATAGAGATTTGTAGTGTTGCTCCCGTTCTTAATACTATACTACCAATATTGGTAGATAGTGTTAAGTACCTAGGTCGTCCACAAGGATGTTGAAATCTAATAATTAACTACACACATCCGTGATCAGATCGTCAATCCGACCACGAGTTAGGAATATTTAGTGTTGGTAAGTCAAGAATTGGGGGGTTCTTACTAAAACAACTAGCATGAAATTTATCTAGATAATAAGCCATATAAACTAGCACTTGGGGATTATTTGTGTGACTTGATTAATGTCATTTCGATCCTTGATTTACAAGAACTATGAAACTATTCTAGTGTTTGTAACATGTAGTGCAGACGATGGTCAAAATTTTCCATTGTCTGTCATATAAGGTTGTGCATATAAAATCTTTCGTCGGTCTTGCATCCTCAACTAGGAGAGTACGATAATAGCTATGGCTCATTGCATGGGAGGTCATCGCCGTACCACTCAAAGATGTAATTTTAAGCCATTTTTGCTTACTAACTACAATTAAGTAGATAGTGGGAAGTCGGGGTCGTCCACAGAAACAGGGGATATTCCCAAGTGTTTACTCATAAAATGGTAAATACTACTCTAGATATATAGATATACATACATATAAAAGCAC
>JAULKJ010293941.1:0-12061 GCA_032355405.1 Rubia balearica | reverse complement strand
AGAAATCAAAATAAAATTTTCGGGTTGTATTAATCGGGTCATAAACCTATCACTCCTAAATGTTGCATAATAAATTTGTAATATTGCAATTAAAACCTTTCACCTTTCTATAATTCTAATTCAACCAGTCTTTCCATATGCCTATGGAAAGACGGTCTTTCCCAAGACTTTGCCTTTATGGTTTAAAAAACATATTTACTCTCATAGTTATTTAAGTATTTACAGTATTTATGACTTTTCATAACTATGAATGTTAATTTATTAATTTATAATAATTTTTTATACAATTAATCACGTAAGAAAATTATTCATATATTATTTATTAACTTTAATATTTTATATTAAAAATATATATATTTGGGAAAAAATAATTTCATTTTTGTATGTACTTACACTCCCTCCATCCCAGTCGAATATGCATACCTTTTGGTAAACCTTTTCATGTCATGTTTGACCACCGATAACTTTAACTACATACTAATAATGTATTAAAATTTAATATTTAGAAAATGTTTGATACCGGAACTTTAATAATATCTCACATGATGTGCCTATATACTTTAAATTATACATGGTCAAACATGTCTTAAAAAAGTTGACCAAAAGTGTGCATATTCGGTTGAGACAGCGGAGTAGATAAACTCAACTGTTTTGAAATTATTTTGAAACTATTTTTGATTGTCTTATATATTTGAAATTATAAAATTTACTTATAATTGTGGAGGTATATATACACATTTATTGTTTATAATATGAATAAATAGGAAGTCTCCTATTAGACCGACTAGCGGTTAGACCAATCATGGAAATTAAACCTCATTTCAATAAATTTTAGGGTTAAATTATAATTATTTACACATTGCAATAATTTTTTTTAAAAAAATCAAAATAATAGGAACATCATGCATTAAATAAAAACAATCATCAAATAATCTTTTTGGTTACATCAATTATAAAATAGCCCTATCTAACGTTTTGGCAGTGTAAAACAAGATTTTGCGTTGAATTTTTTTTATAACATAATATTTAAAGAGTCTGTCTTTTGAAAGACGGTATTTCCATTAGTTACGGAAATACCAAGGTTTAAACTGCAAATTACAATAAACCAAGATAAAATTTTCGGGTTGCATTGATCGGGTCATAAACTTATAACTACCGCACGTTGCATAATAAATTTTTAACATTGAAACTAAAATCTTTTACCTTTATGGTAATTCTAGTTTAACCCCATTTTCCATATGCCTATGGAAATGAGGTATTTTCCAAAACTTTATCATTTTAAATAAATATATAATTTAATTTTAAAGTGGAGTTTAAAGTCCAGCAAAGCAGCTTTTGTCTATAGGAGAGCATATAAATACACACACACATATATATATATATATATAGGGGAGGGATCTGGTGAGACAGGAGATTTATGTGAGACAAGGGAGTTATGTGAGACAACCATCTTGGCCGTTGAATCAAACATTTAAACGGATCTGATTTAAATCCGTGCCTAATTATCTTCCAGCCTAATATACTCCATCTCAACGCATGCCTAATATACTCTATTGATGTCCTTATTATTACGTTCACATTTTTATGAAGTACTATTATCTTTGCTACCTTATGATCACCCATGTTTAATTCCATGAAACAAATCTTTTCACATTTTGGCAGTTTTAACACAAAAAATAAATTTGATTATTTATTTAAATTATATTTAGCGCAGAGCGTATGTGCTTCTACTTTTATTTGTAGGTGATTTAACTTAAAAGTGTTGGTGCTTGAAAATGGTATTTTTGTGCTTTAAGAATTCCGTGTAAGTTGATTATTGGTTTAAATTATATTTAGCATAGAGCGTAGGTGCTTCTACTTTTGTTTGTATGTGCTTTAAGTTACAAGTGCGAGTGCTTGAAAATGAGTGCTCTAATATTTTCATTCAAGTTTAATTATTTCTTATAAGTGCTTTTAGCATAGAGTGTAGGTGCTTTAAGTTACAGGTGTGAGTGCTTGAAAATGAGTGTTCTAATATTTTCATTCAAGTTTAATTATTTCTTATAAGTGCTTTTAGCGTAGAGTGTAGGTGCTTCTATTTTTGTTTGTAGGTGCTTTAAGTTAAGAGTGTTGGTGCTTGAAAATGGTATTTTTGGTGCTTTAAAAATTTCGTGCAAGTTTGATTATTAGTTTAAATTATATTTAGCGTAGACCGTAGGTGCTTTTACTTTTGTTTGTAGGTGCTTTAAGTTAAAGGCGTGGGTGTTTAGTGTTCTAAATTTTCATGTAAGTTTAATTATTTCTTATAAGTGCTTTGAGTGTAGATTGTAGGTGTTTCTATTTTTGTTTGTAAGTGCTCTAAGTTAAAGTTGTCGCTGCTTGAAAATGGTATTTTTGGTGCTTTAAGAATTTCGTGCAAATTTGATTGTTTGTTTAAATTTTGTTAAGCATAAGGCGTAGGTGCTTCTACTTTTATGGCGTAGGTACTTTAAGTTATAGGTGAGGGTGTTTGAAAATGAGTGTTCTAAAATTTTCATGCAAGTTTAATTATTTCTTGTAAGTGCTTTGAGCATAAAGTGTAGGTGTTTCTACTTTTGTCTGTAGGTGCTTTAAGTTAAAGGTGTTTGTCCTTGAAAATGGTATTTGGTTTTTTTAAGAATTCCGTGCAAGTTGATTATTTGTTTAAATTATATTTAGCGTAGAGCGTAGGTGCTTCTAAAACTCCTTCTTATAAGGATTTGCCTTATAATGTGCAAAATAGCTCTCTGGTTGATATTGTGGACTTGATTGTTAATAACTCTATGAACTTACCTTCTGTGGACTTGGTTGTGAACAAGCACCCCCTATGAATTTGGTTGATAAGTATATTCCTCTCATGTCTAAGTCTGATGCTTCATCTGATTCTTTGTTTTTCAATTTATGGCTGATAAGTAGATTCTATTTTACTTGCGAGTTTCGATACACATTGTACGAACTCAACCTGGATAAAATACCATATTTTTGCTCCTCAATTTCCGGAGCTCAAGAACAACTCCTCTACTGCTACAAGAACATTGGGGCAATTTCTTGAATTGAAACAACTATGTCAGCCTCCTTATATTCAGACAACATATTAAGTTTAATAACACATAATGCAACCACACAAACAACAACCATAATCCTAGAAAAATAGCATTACTGGCAACATCCCAATCATACTCTCTGAAAAGAAACAACATTTCTCAAAATGCAAGAAAATTCATGGAAACAAATATCTATCAAAGGTGAGCTGAGAGCTGCAATAGCGAGGGTGATCTAAGCAAATAACGAAAGAAAACAACATCAAGAAGATAACATATATTGACAGCCAATGAGGGATTTGAACCCACATCCTTGTGAAAATGTACAATGCTCTACCATTTGAGCTAATTGACTTTCCAATTTCAATATCAAAAAATATTACAACTTAATAATTTAGAGAGTGAACAAGTTAAAAATACGTTAAGAGTTCAAGTTACATAGAAACCTATCATAAGTGATACCTCAACCTTGTTCTCACCCCATGTGATATCCTAATTTCCTATTCAAGATTTTAAAAATCTGCCTAAAGAGAAAAATATCTACACCGTAGTGGAAATCTGCAAGAAAGTAAACAATAGCACAAAGTACGTCCGTGAAGCATAGGCAAAGTAAATGCATTGGACCATAATGCCAACGGTGTTGCTGCTTCTTGTATGATTATATGATTCGGAGAGCTAACACAAGCTCTACAAAAACACTGCAGAGGCCAAGTACTCAGAGTTCTCACATGTAAGAAATTTGGAGACGTTGTGGATATTAAATTCACGTAGTATAATATCGAATGGAAAAGAAATGTTCAAAACTCTCCAATTAAAAAGGAGAGAATAAATTTCAAGCGGAAAACCTTCTTGCAAAACCATATCCCCCACAACAACATCTATTTGTTTCATCCTTGGAGCATAACTAACAATTCAATCAAGTTACATGAGCAAGTCAATAAAACCAGAGTACCCTATAGTGCCAGTTATGTTTTGCCCATTAGCAAGCAATCGTAGTGCAAGAAGCTAACAATTACTGCTTGTATTTTTCACATCTAAATGATGAGATGAGACTATTATTAGGTTCCAAATGCGTGCCTGGGTGAAAAGCATGCACCAGCAAGCAAACTCTTGAGAATGCTAGAAAAGTTGGTCGAGTACTACTGGCCAAGATTTATCTTCAGGACAAGCTTAGCAACATGCTACATATTAGATCTCCAGTGATAGCTACAACAATTTTCGAATCAAAACACCCATAGATAGAAAAGGGGAAAAAGTATCTAGTACAACTCCATACGAAAGCTTCTTACTAATTCATAAATTTGACAAGTATTCCCAACTACAAAGACAGTGATCTAGTAATACAATATTCTATTATGGTCCTCTAGAGCTCTTGTGATGTTGTTCTAGTCTCTTTGCTAGTGCCTGAAACAGCTAACCAATTCTGATGGGCCTGAAGATGCACCAACCAAGGGGGGACTTGAATGCATCACCTATAACAATTTCATTTTAAGAAATCTATCTATCTTGAATAAGGATGATATCGAGCTCCTGTACCACTATAGCCTGCTCTACTTCCATACATCCCTACTAAACCACTAAAACCAGCACCGGGGCCAGAATCATACCCAGCACCGGGGCCAGCCCCTGAGTAACTGCTGTAACCACCTCCACAACCATAAGGGCCAAATCCACTCCCACCATATCCCCCACCATAACCTCCAGCATAAGAACCAAACCAATTAGAATAGTCGTAAATGATCATGAATGTTCTTCGATCACAACATTGTAAGAAATATAGAAAATTGAGAAAGCCCTAGGAAAGTGAAGAGATTACCTCGAGGGGGAAGAACGATTAGCGTCGGGGAGAGATCAGCGGTGGAAAGAGGTTAGTATCGGAGGAAGGGAAGGAGATGAGGTAGGTTAGCGTCGGAGAAGGGTGGTCGGCAGCGGAAGGGGATTGGCGGAGGAGGGAATTTTGAACAGAGAGGATAATTCAGAGTCTGATCGAGTGGTGAAATTTTTTTCCCTTTTGTAAGTAATTGAATATAGACCTTAGATCAAATTATTTGAACGATCGAGATCTGGTCTCACATAAGTAATCTGTCTCACATAAACTACCTTGTCTCACACGAACCTCTCTATATATATATAAAGTTTAATTAGAGATAAGATTTCAAATATAATTAAAGAAAATTTAGGAGGGAAAGGAAGGATTTGGATGCAAATACCACTTCTCTCTGCTAAAAATTCGGGTCGAAGAAATTTGCGAATCAGTACAATGCACGAGTTTTTACTACCATACTTGATGTTTCATTTTTATTATTTGATGTTTCAATCAAATCTTGTGATTTTATATTAAAAAGTTCTTTTTTCACTGAAATAATGTGTTTTAAAATTAAATTTTGATCTTATAATGTAAAATCTTGTGGTTTTATGTTAAATTTTCTACACTTTACTTATTTTGACACTAGTTTGAGATATTTTGCTATCTTAATTTGAAGTTTTAATTATATTTTCTTTTTGATTGATGTGTTTGTTTTGGCAAAATTTTAGGAAAGATCGTCTTTCCATAGACTTGTGGAAAGACGGAGTTTAATTGAAATAATAAAAGGTAAAGAGTTTTAGTTGCAATATTAAAATTTTATTATGCAACGTATAATAGATATAAAGTTTATAACCTGATTCATGCAAGCCAAAAATTTTATTTTCATTTCTTCCAATTTGCATTCTAAACCTTGGTATTTCCTTGACTAATGGAAACACCGTCTTAGACTTGTTTATTTTTCAGCATTTAATTTTAAAAATTAATATTGATATTTCTTATTTTTAAATACTTACTAGAATTTTATTTAATGCATTCTTGATGTTTCAATAGTGTGAATTATTTTTAAAATTTTAATTTTGATGTTTTATTTTTATCGATGTCAGTATCACATTTTGACGGATATTTTGATGTTTTAAAATTCATTTGTATTATTATTTAATGTATACCTTGATGTTTCAATAGTGTGAATTACTAATTTTAAAATTTAAAATTTATGTTTATTTTTCCATTATTAATATCATATTTTTGTGAATAATTTGATTTTTAAAATTTGAATGTGCTTTTAGTTGATGTTTAACTATTTTAATTTTAATATATTTAATTTAATTTTAACTATAATAATTTGATGCGTATTATATTTGGTGTTTAATTATTTGACGTGTGTTTTAAATGTTTTCATTTGATGTTTAATTATTTTTATTTGATACTTAACTATTTAGACGTGTGTATTTTTAGTTTTTTAATAATTTTTTTAAAAAAATTCATCTGCATTGTTAATGTTTTCATTTTATGCTTAATTATTTTTATTTGATATTTAACTATTTAAACTTTGATATGTATTTTTAGTGTGTTTATTTGATGTTTAACCTTTTAATATATATTAATGATGCTCACATACTTTAAATCATACGTAAAGTACTAAAGTGTTTTATATAATATTTATTTTATTTTTATGTGATGTTTAATCATTTTAATTGATATTTTAGTGTTTTTATTTGATTTACGTTATTAAAAATATAATCTTGTTATTATAATAACTGGACTGATACTCATACAAAAGGCTGAATGTTGTTGGGCCGGATAGCAGTTTGAAGTTTCAGCCCCATTTTCAGCCCATAACAACGAGCGATGCTGTTTGAGGCTCTGTCCCCCTCGGCCTGCCGACCTACACCTTCCTCGACTCGCCGGAGCTGCGAGATCCGACGTCGTCATCTCCGACAAGAGTAGCATATTATTCAGCGTCTCGATTCTCGTTCAAAATTTCCCGGGAGGTCAATAAATTGTTCATCGTCTCTTACTCTCGTTCAGCATCTCCGGCTTTGTCCATCAATCGCTCAGCGTCTCTGGCGTCGTCCATCAATCGCTCAATGTCTCTTAACTCTAGTTCAGAGTCTCGACTCACGCACAGCGGCAAATCCGACCCTATCAGTGTCTCCGGAAAGAAGCGCCTGCCTCAAATGACCGGCGAATGGGATTAAAATAGCTTAGATGGTCGTTCATCAATCGTTCGACGTCTACGGCCTCTCCAACGCCTGTGCCACGATGCCGGCGAGGGTTCCGTGAGCGGAGTGTGCAACGGAATTGAGGGTTAGGGTTTAGTACCGGTGAAAGGAGGGAACGGAGGAAGGAGATTTTATTTTAACATATTTTCAATATAGTCCCTGAATTTCAAGGCTCTTTTGTACGAAACTCCAAAAATATAATAATTATGGTATAATCCCTAAATTTAATCAGCTCCTATTTTATAATTCCACAATTTTAATTAGTCCCTAATCTTACCATAATAAGGTCTCACGGGAGAGGGAATCTAGAGTTAATCCACAACCAATATCAATCAAATTTATTTACAGCAAATTCAAAATTAAACCAATAGAATTATAGCAATATTTACAGCAAATTCAAAATGTTTCCATTATTTACCGCACATTTAAAATGTTTAATACTTCCTCCGTTCCATTTCGATCTGCACATTTTGAATTTCAACAATTGAATTGAAAAATATTTGATCATTAATATCTTTCATTAAGGACAGTTAAAACTTGTGAAAATTTGATATTTTGAGAATATACGGTATAATGAATCTAACAATGTATTGAACAATAGCATGTACACTTATATACTAATTTAATTTTAGGCTCAAAGTTAGAAAGTGCTAACTAAATGCATAGTTAAATTACGGATTGAATTGGTACAGAGTCCTTTCTTTAAGTCAATAATATTAAAGAGCCTAACATTGGACATGCTGTTTAATACTTTTTTCCCTTCAATGAATGTCTTCTGATGTTCACATGACATGTGAAATAAAAATCTAATTATTTTAAGAAAGAAAAAGAAAGAGAATGAAACCTGTTAGGCAGCTGCAGCGTTCAGAACTCTCTACCGACAAACACATTGCAAAATGTGAGTTCGGATCTCATTTATGCACCACAAGAAGGTACACTTTTATGTGTTTATTTCAGCCTAAATTGCAAAATGCGAAAGTCAATCCAGTTGGTCAATCAAACCGAGAGAAATTCAGGGGGGAAAGAATACGATGACGTTTCAACCAGACGTACTGACTTCATTATTATTCTTATTAATATTCTTTAAAAAAACAATGCACGTCACCCATAAAAATTAATAGAGAATGACTGAGACTCTGGGAGCACTATTAATAAAATTTTAATATTACACTAAAATCCTTTACATTTTATTATTTTAATTAAACCTCATATTTCCATAGCCTGCCAAAAATTATAGTACTCAAATTTTTGAATAGTTATGTTTAGATTCATTATTATATTAGAGTCCTAATCAATGACAATCAAGTAGTAGGTGGAATGAGTTTGGTCTCTACTCTGTGTATAGTTCTAAGCAGTCAAAATTTAAATGAACGAACATATAGGACGATAATTTTAATGGATGTTTGATAGAATTATACTTCTAAGGTTTGTTTTTTTTAAAAAAATTGGGAGATTAATTTCTATTTTGCTCTAAATATGGATGTGTTTGGTGGATTTGTGCTTAATTATAAGTGAAGTTGTCTTATTTTTAAAGATGGGGAGACTAGGTTCTACTTTTGCACCAAGTATAACTTCTACTTCTAAAATAAACACTCGTTTACCTGTTTACCAAGCACTAAAAACTTTTTAACCTATAAGTTAAACACTCATGTGTGTCTTTGGCAGGGTTTATATGTGTTTTGCTTATAAGTTACACATCCTTTTTAGTGTTGGATAAACTCCTAAAATATTATTTATTTTAAAAGTATAAGTTATTTTTGGGGGACAACACAAACTGATCTCTCCCTACTTTTAAAATAAGTCAACTTTACAGTTCCATCAAACACACCATATAAGCTCTGCCAAAAACACCCTATGAGTGTGTTTGACAGAGTTGTGTTTAGAAGCAAAACCGACTTATTTTGGTTTATTTTGAAAGTAAGGGAGACCAGTTTCTACTCTTCCCCAAACAATAGCTTCTACTTATTAAATAAGAACTTTTTAGCAGTTTATAAAACACTAAAAATGTGCTTAGTTTATAAACAAAGTACTTATAAGCCCTGCTAAACACACCCTGACCCTATAACTTCTACTTCTAAAATAAACACTTTTTCCACATGTTACCAAAGACTAAAAGTTGTATAGTTTATAAGTCGAGCACTTATAAACCCGACTAAACACACCCTTAATGATGCAGGGCGAATGGCGGCTAAAATTGAAGAAGTGATGGATCGTCGTAAGGGTTCGATACGGTTTTAAACGTAACTTTTGCGTTTTGAGTCAGAGTCAGGCAAGGTCGGATGTGTTGGAACCATCTCGACGAGTAGATCAAGCATTTTCTTAAGGGGGAAATCATTCGCTATTTGAGGTTGTTTAAGGCCTCAAAACCACAATTTACTATTTTTGAGTGTCTTCCGATTTCCTTTTTATTTCGGAAATAATTCCAAATTTCTATTTTTATTATTTTTTAATTTCTTTTCAGTATTTAAAGACCTCTTGTATTGTTCAGATATTTTTTTTATCATTCATTATATTATTTTCGAGATTATTTTCTATCTGGTGGATTCCAGAATCAAAACCTAGAGTTTGTGCTTGCAGATTTTAATTGTTCTTCAAAATTCGTGCTTGCGCATCTCTTTGTTATTCTGACTACGTCACTTAATCTGACCACATACTTAAAATATATTTATCATGAAACTTAAGAATGAATATGTAATCAATTAAAAACTCAATACAAAAGTAAAAATATAAACTATCCAATCAAATATTAGAGTATATAACATAGAGAATGAATAAAAGCAAAGATCATTGGAGTATACTTTGGCATGTGTATCTTTAACTTGAGTAGGTTAAGGGAAAACTTAGGATAGATTTAATTATTAACATTATATTTCTTGGAGAGCGTCTCATGTTAAATCGTCTAGCGGTTGGATAATCATGACAAATCTCATTTCAATAATTTTTAATGTCAAATTAGAATATTTAGAAAGACCACTAGAAGACCACCTGTTCTTGTTGCTATTGGGGATTGAGGCTCCATATTCCTTTTATAATGCAAATATGGAAGGCAAATCCATAAGACTATGGAAAGATGGGGTTTAACTACAATAATAAAAAGTAAAAGTTCTTAGTTGCAATATTAAAATTTTATTATGCAACATGTAGTAGTTATAAAGTTTATGACCAAATTCATGCAACCCCAAAATTTTATCTTCCTTTCTCCTAATTTACACTTTAAATCTTGGTCTTTCCATGACTTATGGAAAGACCGTTTTTCAAGAGACGGATTCAATATGGAAAGAGATTGTAACAAATCACTTTACTTTCAATTTCGTAATAAATCACCTTCCTTTCAATTTTGTAACACATACAGAAAGAGCAAATTTTGTAACAAATAACCCAAACTTATATAACAATCACTGTACTTTTAAGTTAAACATTATTTTTTAAAATTTACATAAGCATAAAACAGGAGTATCCAGAACACCGTTAGGAAAGAGTTCTTGACGTCAAGATGATGAAGATGCCACTTATGCATGGTGGCAATGAAAAGAACAATACACGGTAGCTTTGACAATCGCACTGAAGGTATGGTCAAAGTTAAAATCAAGAATCTAAAAAAAATCACGAGACATGCCTAGTGACGATCAATGCTATCATCAGGGTGATACATAAAGCGAGACACCCACTTCGTCCCAACAATATTAACACTAGGAAGCCGGGGAAGAAGAATTCCAAGTGTGCCGATGACGATGATTAGTCATTTTCTCATCTATGGCAGTGGCCCAATGTGGAACTGAGAGCTGAATGAAAATCATGTGGTTTGATATGAGAGAACAAAGCAACGAGAAGACCAGTAACCAACGTAGTCATAGAAATCTCGATGCTGAATAGAACTACCATGTGACTGAGTGTTTATTTTACTGACCGATTGCTAAAATTTTTAGTATTTGGTAAACGCGCCTAGGAGGATGAACATGAGAGTCATCAAAGAAGGAATCACTTGGTGACTGAGACGAGACAAGCGGAGAAAGGGATGCAGACTAAATTGGAGACACGAAAACAAGAACTAGATAATCCAAATTGAAGGAGCAAACTGGAAACTGAGGTGTAGAAGAAGCACATGATGAGGGAACCATGGAGGAGGAGTAGACATATCCAGACCTACAAAAGCAAATACATCCAAGGAGGAAAAAAGAGAATCAAGTTGATTTGTAGAAACAAAAAAAAAAAGTCTTATCAAATGAAACATGTCGAGTAATGTACCAAATGGCCAGTACCATGATCTAAACACCAAAAATCTTTCTACTAGGTGCATGGGCAGATCTATAAAAGAAATTTGGTGGGTCACAATTTCGTTTGAAGGAACATAGTGAGTATAAAATTAAAAGTAAACTAGGGCACTAATCAAAAACCATATGTTGATTAACTAAAAAGTTTTAAAAAAATTGTTTATATATAAAAGAGAAAAGTGCTATTATAACCCTACCCACTTGACATAAGTGTCAATATAACCTTACAGTGTTCGAAAGTGCTAATATAACCCTATATAATCAGTGTAAGTGCCAAAACTTATAGGAATGTGCTGATATAACCCTATAAGTTTTAGGAATGTGCTGATATAATCCTATAAGTTTTAGGAATGTGCTGATATAACCCTATCAGTTTTCATAATGTGCTAATATAACCCTACATGTTATGTCGGGGTACCGAAACTGGGGTATGGGGGCTTATATTGGCACTTACATTAACTAGTTAGGGTTATTTTTGCAATAAAATTATCTGAGGGTTATATTGGTATTTAGTCAAGTAGGTAGGATTATATTTGTATATATCTCTATATAAAAAAGATAGGGCATTTTCCTACCTTGCAGAAAGGTAGCTCCGCCTCTGACTGGGAGTTATAACCAATGAACACATATGAAAGACTAGAGGAGATAATTTATACTCGGCATATAGTAGGACAAAGGGATAAATTCTACAACAAAATAAATGAAAGTTAGAGTATATCAGTG
>JAULKJ010293932.1:0-12062 GCA_032355405.1 Rubia balearica | reverse complement strand
AGAGGAAGCTAATTAAGGAAGGAGAAAAACCTCAATAGTTTTATGTCCCAATCACTAGAGAACCCTCTCTCGAGATAATTCCAGAAAACCTTCAGCCTCCAGAAACATCTGAAGGTGTTTTAAAAAACAAAGTTCATTTCTTATAATACTAGTAAGGTTATTTTTTGATGATTTTTCCTTTTTTTGATTTTAACAACCATTATTTTCATTTTCTAGTAGGTCTAAGCGATGCTTTGGTGAGGGGTCGATCCCAAAAAAATCAACCACGACAATCCTCCAGCAACTAATTATCCTCATCCTGCTACTTCAATCCCCCCTCAGAGCAAAGAAACTTGAGATACCCAAGTCTCCAAGGAAAAATTAAAGTGGAAGGGGGTTGATGGACCATCTCGGATGAACTATCAAAAAAGGGGAAAAGGGACCAGACATCTTCCCACACCACCATTCCTCGAGCATTCTCGAACACTTTGGTGCCCAAACAACATCCTCGAATGAATTGATGAAGGACCCCGAGGTTTGTTCATGTCTTGAAGCTTTTAATTTGTCTTTCTACATTCAATATCATTTTTGTTACATTTTCCCTATATGCATCAGGTGTCCCAATTTTTATCCATTCTCCTATTGATACTTCGTACCAAACAAAGGAAAACTCACAACAACAAAAAATCTCCAACCTTTGTGAGGAAGTTCGGAAAAAAAGTTCTAGGCTACGGAGATGGAAAGAGTAAAAATCTAGCTCGAGAGTTGGCGGGGGCTCGAAAGAACATAGATGAGCAGAACTATCCTTTCAAGAAGAGGATTTAAAGAAGGCTCAAGAGGATCTGCATAAGGCTAGAGACCCTGCAGTTCAAGCCTCTTTGCTCAAGGCCTTTATAGACAAGCTGTTGAAGACTCCCGAACTTTATGATTTTTTTAAAAACCTTCTAGACACAGCTCAGGATTTGGGTTTCCATTCCTTAATCAAGGATGCAATATTACCCTCATTCAATGAGCATCTTCCAACCGATAAGGTCAAACACCTAAAGTCTTTTCAAAAGCCCGATGCAAGTGAAATTCTGGATAAGAATTGGAAGAAAGGTGTTAAAGATGGGATCCTTCATACTACTTTCCTAGACTTCCTAAAGTCCTCGAAGCGATTTTACACCACTGAGGAGGTTTCATCCCTCCCTCTCGAAGGTATGGTCTTGAAATAAGCTACTAAAACTCAGGATCATCAGACAACTGAGGCTAAAGCAACCAAGAATAAAGCATCCAGGGGTGATGCAACTAAGGGCAGTGCTGATAGAGACCAAACCGATAAAACTAGGGTAGGATGAAGTGTACTATCTGTCCTCATGGCCTCCTTATGTATTTTTTTCCATCTACATAAAATTATTTCGTTTTCCTACTTTTTCAAATTTAGATTATATTTTTGTCTTCATAGTATAATACTTTAAAGAGAGCTTTCCAGAATGCTTGCCAAGAGCTCTCCAAAACCCAAAAATAATTAAACGACACTCAAGAGGTCCAGATGAAGATGATGCTAAACCTAGTCGAGTGGAAAAAGGAACTAGACTCTTGGCACAACAACAGTCATCCTTCAATGCAAGGGATTCTTAAAGATCTCGCTGGCAAAAAAGTAGAATTTAACTTATGGAAGAATGGCACACACCCTGCCTTTCAGAATTTTTAAGGGAATTTGAAGCTAAGAAGTACAATGGGGTGGTGCCCCTCGAAGTTGTTGATAACTGCGATCCCGCTGAGAGGAGTTATCAAGAAAATGTTCATCACGTAATGTACGAATTCGGATCTCTTTCTCGATGTCTCGTTGATGCTGAGATGTTGCTGATTATTGAAGCTTGCCTTAATCTAAGAAAGACTGAAGCTTATAAGTTCAAGGCCCAAGTTAAAGAAGTTTCGCAATTACATGAGGTGGTTTTGAACGAGATTAACCGATTGGACAAGGCTTTAGCGGAAAAGACAAACACAGTACATGGAAATCTTCATTAGCTTAATCCTTGGCCACCACAAATTTGTTTGATTGTGGAAAATGAACATCATCACGCCACTCTTAAATTTTACTTTAAGAGCCTTCAATCCCATAGACTGTATCATGGTGTCCTTCACCTGAATTTGGTGACCATTATCCCTGAATTTCTCCAGAGAACTGCTGATAATTGGATTAATAATCGAAAGGAATATACCAAGGGTACTTGGCACCAGAAAGAAACCGTTGAAGCCATATTAGAGTGCATCGCCAAACATTATAGGCCAATAATATCCTGCTAGAATGAGTCTCCTTGCTACAGATCTAGCTCCCTCATGGCTTCCATATGTTTCTTCATGAACTTCTCTGATTAAATAAACCACCTCGAATGGAGTGATGCAACGAAAAAGTGGTTGAAGATAACCTCGTCGGTGTAGGATTCCATCCTGCATACTTTAGAGTTTTCAATCTGATTTTCCTTGCTTCCAACACTTGTTTGGGTAGATTTCCCCCTCGAAGATAATTAATAATGAGTGTTATCCATGAATCTTCCTTCTCAATGTTCATTACCTCTTCCACCTCAAAAATTCACCTATCCACTGTCTCCATCATCATCTGTTTCTCATTGTTGAACCCCCGGATTGGAAGAAACAAGCTTACTTAAAGCATCTGCCTTATGATTCTCTTCCCTCAGCACTCGAATTAGAGTATATGTCCGGTACCCATTCAGCAGGGAATTTACTACCTCAGTGTATCACTGCAAATGGCATTCTCTTGCTTCATATTCACCTTTAACTTGCTGGACTACAACTGGTGAATCGTTGAATATGTCCAATTTTTATACCTTAAGCTTCTTAGCTAGGGAAAGACCAGTGATTAGAGCCTCGTACTCAGCTTCATTATTCGTAGCTTTAAACTCAAAATGCAGAGCATACAGATAATCTACTCCTCCGGGACTAGCAAGAAATATTCCGGCTCCTCTACCTCCCAAAAAAGAAGAGCCATCAGCACATGACTTCCAAACTTTCTCGCCACTTTGCATTTCTTCCAATTCTATGGGCTTTGTAGTTTCCACAATGAATCTGTAAGGTCCCGTCCTTTAATCATAGATCTGGACTAAAATCATATGTCATGTTCCTCCAAATTCACAGCTCATTTCATCATCCTACATGAAATTTCCGCTTCAATAGTTACTGCTGAATCGAATGATTGGTAAGTACCACTATGGTATGCCCTTGGAAGTAGGGTTTCAACCTTTGTGCTGCATGAACCAACCCCAGAAATAACCTTTCGAGAGCTGTATACCTGGCTTTCGGTCCTTTCACGAAGTATACCAGATGTTGTTGCCTTTCTTTTTCCTTCACCAATACACCACTAATAGCTAAAGGAGATGTGGATATGTAAAGATACAAAACCTCACTCCTTTCTGGCTTCAAAGTGCCGGTAACCTTCGAAGATGTTCTTTGAGCTCCATGAACGCCTTCTCACACTTTTCAGTGCACTCAAACTTATTTGCTCTTTTAATATATCAAAGAAAGGAAAATCTTTTTCCACCCCCTTGGATAAAATTGGCCTAAAGCTGCCAGAGAC
Source organism: Rubia balearica (assembly GCA_032355405.1). NCBI lineage: Eukaryota > Viridiplantae > Streptophyta > Magnoliopsida > Gentianales > Rubiaceae > Rubia > Rubia balearica. The sequence goes on along the minus strand of JAULKJ010293932.1, from coordinate 8,506 downwards.
CCAGTCAACTTTTGAACTTCCTCTAATATCCATGGTAACCTCATATTCATCAAAGTCTCAACCTTCTCAGGGTTAACATCAATGCCCCTTTCAGATACCATGAACCCCAATAACTTTCCTGCCCATACTCCGATCACACATATAGTTGGGTTGAGATTAAAGTTCAATTTTTGCAACCTCTCGAATGTTTCATTCAAATTCTCCAAGAACCACTCATAACTCCTGCTCTTCACAACCATATTGTCTATATATATATCTCCATATTTCTGCCAATTTCCTCTTCACATAATTTATCTACTATCTGCTGATAAGTTGCACCTACATTCTTAAGGCCAAATGGAATCTTTTTGTAGAAAAATATCCCCACATCCATAATGAAAAATGTTTTCACCTTATCTTCTGTATCCATGAATATTTGATGATACCCTTTGTGTGCATCGAAGAAAGCCAACACCTGATACCCAGCTATAACTTCTACATACCAATTTGTCAATTATAGACAAGGGATAATTGTACTTACGATAACATTTGTTCAAATTAGTAAAATCAATACACATCCTCCACGTACCATCATGCTTTGGAACCATCACCGGATTAGCCAACCATTAGGGATAGTATACATGTTCATTAACTTCGACTCTAAGCAACTTGTTAACCTCTACCTTGTGGATATGTAAAGATACAAAACCTCACTCCTTTCTGGCTTCATAAGTGTCAGTAACCTTCGAAGATGTTATTTGAGCTCCATGAACGCCTTCTCACAATTTTCAGTGCACTCAAACTTATTTGCTCTTTTAATATATCAAAGAAAGGCAAATCTTTTTCCACCCCCTTGGATAAAATTGGCCTAAAGCTGCTAGAGACCCAGTCAACTTTTGAACTTCCTTTAATGTCCATAGTAACCTCATATTCATCAAAGTCTCAACCTTCTCAGGGTTAACATCAATGCTCCTTTCAGATACGATCAACCCCAAGAACCTTCATGCCCATACTCCGATCACACATATAGTTGGTTGAGATTAAAGTTCAATTTTCGCAACCTCTCGAATGTTTCTTTCAAATTCTCCAAGAACCACTCATAACTCCTACTCTTCACAACCATATTGTCTATATATATATATATCTCCATATTTCTGCCAATTTCCTCTTCACATAATTTATCTACTATCTGCTGATAAGTTGCACCTACATTCTTAAGGCCAAATGGAATCTTTTTGTAGAAAAATATCCCCACATCCATAATAAAAAAAATTTCACCTTATCTTCTCTATCCATCAATATTTGATGATACCCTTTATGTGCATCGAAGAAAGCCAACATTTGATACCCAGCTATAACTTCTACATATTAATTTGTCACTGATAGACAAGGAATAATTGTACTTAGGACAACATTTGTTTAAATTAGTAAAATCAATACACATCATCCACGTACCATCATGCTTTGGAACCATCACCGGATTACCCAACCATTAGGGATAGTATACATGTTCAATAAATTCGGCTCTAAGCAACTTTTAACATCTACCTTGATGGCCTTTCTGGAGCAAAAACTCTCCTCTTTTGCTTTACAGGCCTTATCAAGGGGGTCAATATTCAACATATGCACTTCCAACTTTGGAGGAACTCCCTTAAGGACAAAAATGCTCCACGAAAATACATTACAATATCTATCAAGCAAAACTTTTAATTTCACCACTATATTTTTTGGCATTAACTTTCCAACAGCTACTGTGCCCAGGCCTCGGATTTTCATCTGTCTCGTGTCAGAGGGACCAACTTCCCCATGTACTGAGGCTATTTTTCTTCCATCTTTTACTACTATAAGATTACACCTTTTAGCCACCATATGGTATCCTCGAATAGAAGCTATTCTTGTATCCGTGGGAAACTTTATCATTAAATGATATGGGGACCATACAACTTGAGCCTGGAACATCCGTGGTTGGCCAAGAATCACATTATATGGTGAATAAGCATCGCCAATTGCACACATGAAACTTATTGTCACTCATTTTTCTCCATCTGCTACCCGTACTAGAAGAGTGATTTCCCCCAATGGTAATACAGATTTACCCTTGAATCCTGATAACAGCAAAGCAGACTTTTTCAAATTATTGTGGCCTATGTCCAAATGGTCAAACAGTGTGCTAACATCATTTCAACATCACTTCCATCATCTACAAATACTCTCTTAATCAGAGAATTACCTACAATGGTTGAGATAACCATAGGATCTGCATGGGGGTTCTGGTTGGGGACTATATCTGCTTTAGAAAATGTTACAGTCTGGTCTACTCGTAATCTCTTGTGTCGGGGTTCTTCCTGAGTCTCATGGAGTGAATCAGCCTTCATGATCGTGTTCAAGGATCTTTCACCAACAACACCATTAATAACATTGATCACCCTATGGATCACCATATTTTTTTTCCTTCCTAGTTCCCTGATTCCCCTCAGGTTGATTACGAGATGCATCATCCTTCCTTCCATGACCCATATCTCGAGGCCTCGTACCACTCCTACTTCTATTGTTTGGCTTACCCCTTCGATAGGGTTTCCAAGTTCTTCGATCATTTCTTGACCTCAAATTCCCTCCTTGATCTCCATACTAGGTTCGTAAGCCTTGTAATCGACCTTCCCTAGCACATATCTCAATCTCTACCTTCAAATGATTATAATCATTCATGTTATATCCATAATCCTTATGATGCTCACAATACTTTTTTGAGGTTCTTCTACCTTCCACAGCTCTTTTCGAATCCCTCATATGCAGAGAGGGCCTAAAAAAACCACGATGTATACTCAAAGTTTGCGCTAGGGACCTTCCCATAGGCGTATACCTTTCAAACATGGGCCTGAACGTTTCAACGGGTCTCTTGCCACGATTATCATTACTTCTTACTTGCTTGTCAATCAGACTCTCTCTCTTCCTTATACCAGCTTCCTCGACCTTCGAATATTGCTCCACAACCTCTTAAGATTTTGCAAGTTTCCAGGGGTATTGGTGCTTAATTTTTTGTACAAATCCACATCCTGCGTCATCAATAAATACCTCTAATCACCTCATTTTCTGTGGCCTCTGTTACTCCTAAACTTTCATCCGTATATCGGTGGTAGAAGGATTATGTAGTTTTCCCTGTCCTCTGCTTATTTTGTTACAACTCTAGCGGAATTTTGGTGAACTTCTTCTTTTGCGCATATTGACTCAAAAGAGCCCCATCATAATGCAAAGATTCCCTTGGAAATTTGTTAAACCATTCCTATGCCTTACCTCAAAGGTAACTCCCCACCAGCTTACATGTCAACTTTTCCTCAAAATCCCTTAAATTCATCAGACTTAAGAATTTTTGAATGAACTCTTGTGGATCTGAATCCCCATTGCAGGCAGGAAGTCCATTGGGTGGTTTTATGACCATCGAACGGAATTTATCACTGGATAAAACGGGGAACCTGATGCTTGCCCCATTTTCCCAATCAGTGTATCCAACTCTCTCCTTAATGAATCTTCGGCATCTCTTTCTAACCCTTGTGTATCCCTATATAGGCTTAATCCACTATGACTTTCTCTATAAAGCTCCTGATATATGGGTTGAGATCCCATATAACCGGGAATCTCATGACTCCCGAGTACTATAGAATCTGCCATAAATGCCATGAAATCTATGGCTAATGATGGGGTTTTGTAATCCAGCACTGCTACACCCGTAGATCCCAATGGAAGGAATTATTACATATACATTTTCAACTCCCGAAAAAGCAATCGTTGAGGCTATCGGCATCTAACACACCGTTCCCTGAAAATGATTTGGAGATGAGAGTTGAGGTCGTGGCTGAGGCACTTTCTCTACGTGTCTGAAATAAGGGAATGCCAACTCAAATTGAGATACCCGTAGATACCAAAGGAGGAATTACCTGATATCCTGCTTCCACTAACATTTGCGCCACCTGCACTAAGTCTGGTTGTGAACCAGCCACTACCTTACCTCGATTCACGTGGACAATTTGTTCAGAAACCTTGATAAAAGAGTCATCTGAGACTTCTGTGAAATGCCCTTCTCCCTCTCCGTATAAACTAGCATGCGCATTGTGCCCATGGCTCGCGTTTCCAGTACCATGCTCCACATTTACCTTTGAATTTCTTGAAGACCGTATCATAGTGGCTCGAGGTTCCTCAAAAGGTTCCGGATAGGATCCACCTAAAACCTGCCCCTTCCCTTGCTCACAAATCGATGCTAGCACTACCTTAGGCTCGAATTTTGAGACCTGCAACAGTTCTCATTAACATTCTGTGATGCCAAAGAATTAACCATCTCTCTCATTTACACGTTCGAGGATTGCACTTCAATGCCCACTCGTGTTCCTTTCAGTCTCAACGTCTCACTCCTTTGAGTAGCCGTCGAAGTGAACATACGTCAATAATCTCGAAGCTGACCTATCGTTCCTCACAGTCGGCGCCAATTGATGCGTCTCGAACTCAGCAAAACTCCTCGAACTAAATTTATGGGTCTCGAACTCAGTAGAACAACTTCTCTAACTCCTCAAACTTCTCGATCAAGACCTTCGAGAACCTCAGTTGAAATCTGCACGAAAATAAGCCCTTGGAATTCCCAGAGGAAAAGGCTCTAATGCCTAAGTAAGCCATGATTAGTTTAATACCGTAAAAATACCGTACTAAAGTATAAAGCAATATTTAATGTAAAACGTATGTGTACCTAGTATTTATACATGTCAGTTACAATGAAATACATCTACTAGGGTTTATTTGGGCTGACCTATCCAATCCCTTAATTGGGCTAAAATTGGCCCAACTATGATAAATTGTTGGGCTATTAAAGTGACCCATCAGCAGGCTCAATAGACTTATTTTGGGCTAATTAATTTTAATCGAGCCAGACTATTATTAGTACTTGTAAAGAAGCAGAAACAAAGGTTGAGGAATAAAAAAGAGATGGCTCACGCTTGGAGTTAGGTGAAGGCTATGGTAATTTTTCATCACTAGAGTTGGTTATGCTGACCAGCGGTTCAGCTGTCCCGGCTCAAATCGATCCAAATTTCTAGGTTAAGTAGGTTGGGTTGGGTCGGGTCAAAATTCTCATAGTTTCGGGTCGAGTTGAGTCGGGTCTGGTCACAAATTAATCTAAATCGACCCAAATTATAGTAATTTTTAAATATTTTATTGGAAAAAATGAATAATTTTAAATGTATTAATCTTTAAATAATAAAAATAATTATAATTTATTTCCATATCCTTTAAAATAATAATATTTTATTTTATTTTATTATAAATTATTCACTTAATAAAGAAAAATACAATTATTTTCATCCTACTTAGTCAAAATACTTTTAATATTTTTATTAAAAATATAATTTTACTTAAATTATTATATAATTATTAATTTATATTTCATATTTTAATAAATATATTATTTTAATTAACAGTACAAAATTATTTTTATAATTTTTTTTCAAGAATGTTAATGTAGAAAATAAGGGTATAATGTTGTAATTGTATTCATGATCTTGGATAATATTCTTGTAGGCCATGAAGCTCACCACAATATTATAGGGAAGATAATGGGGGAAAAGGATACATGTCAATCAAATAGGATATGAGTAAAGCATTTGATCGAGTTGAATGGCCATTTCTATTGAAGGTATTAGAGAGAATGAGCTTTCAACCACAATTTATATCCCTTACAGAAAGTTGTATCTCTTCAGTGAAGTTCTCTTTTATGCTAAATAGAGAAATATATGGAGACTTTAAGCCAACAGGGGGAATTAGATAAGGTGATCCTTTATCGCCATACTTATTCATTATTTGTGGAGAGGTGCTATCACATATGCTGCAAAAAAAGCTTAAGAATAGGAAGATGTCAGAATTGAAAATAGCAAGGACTGCTCCGATCATATCTCATTTACTCTTTGCTGATGACACACTAATTTTTTGAGAATCTACAGAAAGGGAAGACACCCAATTGAAGCAGATTCTTCAGGAATATGAGGAGGTCATAGGACAGAAAGTAAATTTTGACAATCTTTCATATTCTTTAGCCCAAATGTCGAACATGAAACCAGATCCAATATTTTGGCAACTATGGGTATGGTAGAATATGTTGGGCCAGACAAATACGTAGAAATTCCGACCACGTTTGGGCTTTCAAAATTACCATCCCTAGAATATATAAGGACAAAAATTTGGTCAAAAGCCAAAAGTTGGGAGCACAAAAAACTGTCAAAAGTGGAAAGGAAGTGCTTATTAAAGCAGTCCTTGAAGCTATGCCCACATACACCACGTCCTGCTTCAAATTGCCAAATACTTTAATAGAAGAAATTCATCAATCATATGCAAAGTATTGGTGGGGAAGCACAAATTATAAAAGGAAAATTCACTTGGGAAAGTGGATTTCTATGTGTACTCCCAAGGGAATGAAAGTGCTAGGGTTTAAGGATTTGAAACATTTGAACATAGCAATGCTAGGAACACAGGCGTGGCGACTGTTAAAAAATCTAACTTCTACAATTTCATAGCTAATAAAGGCACAATATCACCCAAAAATCTCTATTCTGGAAGCAAATATTGGGTATCATCCATCGTATGCTTGGAGATCCATCACTGAATTACTTCACGGAGTCAGGAAAACAGTCGGAAAGGAAAATAACATAAAAGTGAAGTCTGATTTATGGCTGCCAAGAATAGGGGAAGCAAAACAAATTTTCCTCTCCCAGGATTACCCAGAAGTTATAACGGTGGACAAGCTGTTGTAAACAAGCGGGACTAAATGGAAATATGCTTTAATAAAAGATATTTTTAATGACGAAGAAGCAGAGTTAATTCTTAGAATGCCTAGACCACATAATCAACGGGAAGATACATGGACTTGGAAGCCTATACAGGATGGTAATTACTCGGTAAAATTAAGTTACAAACTTTCTATTAATTCCATCTATTTGGATAATGCAGGACATATGGCTAGTAGTAGTGTTGAATCGTCAATTCACTGGAATAAGATTTGGAAATTGACAGTGCCTCCAAGGCCGAGTCATTTTATATGGTAGATATGTAAAGATAAAATTTTGATAGCAAATAACTTGATCCAAAGGAAATGCCCGACAGAACAATTCTGCCTCACTTGTGAATCGGAAGATACATTTGCAGAACACATTTTTTTCCATTGTCAATTAGCTCATCAAATATAGTTTCTAACAAACATTCATAATGAGATGTACTCTCATCAGCAACCAATAGCAGCCCGTTGGTTAAGATATGTAATCCTTGACTTGGACAATGACAAAATGTCACTTATAGCTATCTTTTTAAATCATTTATAGTTCCATAGAAACCAGCTGATGCACGAAGAAAGATATTACTTACAACCATTGAAAATCATTCAACCGTATTTGTACCATATTGAGGAAATTAAAAGTGGAAAGCATAAGAATGGACCTCAAAATGTTAAAACAAGATAAGATGTAGATGAAACCTTATCAGGAGCAACTCTTTACTTTGATGCAGCTACATCAGCAAATGGAATCTACTTAGGATGGCATGTTCAGACATTTCATAAAAAAAATTGGTATACGGTGAGTCAAATTGTATAAGGAGTAAATACCCAACACAAATAGCAGAAGTTATGGAACTCAAGGAGGCTATCAAAGGCTGCATAGGAAAACTTATGTTCCCCTCAATCTTTAAGGGTGATGCTCAACAAGTAATTTAGGATCTCCAATCACAAAAGAAGATTGATCAGATTTCGGCATGTTTATAAGTGACACAAAACTATTAATGTCATTCTTTGGTGATCAAATAGTTAGACGGATTTCTAGACAGTAAAACTCAATTGCAGACCAATTGGCGCAATATCAAAAGAATTGGCCAAGTGACTTTTCTTCATGGAGTACATCTCCACCCTTTGTAAACTCTTCCGATTATTAATGATACAAATTTTATTTTTTTTAAAAGGGTTAAAATATATAGAGGTACAAAAGACTTATACATAAAAGGAAAATGAATATATTATAAATACAAGTAATATTCACATGATATTCTATTCCATAATACTCCTCAAGTTGGAGCATGTGGATCAAGAATGCCCAACTTGTCAAGTAATGAATAAAACTAAGTACGTACGAGAGCTTTAGTGAAAAAATTCGTAGACTGATCAGAAGTGTGGATATGATGAGTAACAATAGTACCAAACTGTACAAGATCACGAACAAAATGACAATCAACTTAAATGTGCTTTGTACGTACATGGAAAATCGGATTGGCTACTGATGTGACGTCAAATGCATGTATTTTCTGAGGCATTTAACATATCTTTTGTTATCTTTTTGTTGGAAGATTGATAGATTTATGTATGTTTACATCATAAGAGGTTTAGATAACCATTTTTGGTTTTTGTATCTAAATCCTTCATTTTGTAATCTACATTGAGTCTAATGGATTTTTGGTCCTTACGAGCGTCTAGATTCCTTTTTGTAAGCTTAATTTGTAGATTGCTCGTAAG
>JAULKJ010293891.1:0-12066 GCA_032355405.1 Rubia balearica | reverse complement strand
GAATAAGCAAAGATAAAAACTATTTCAGTTTAATGTATTATTATTAAGTTGGTCGTTTTAACCAGCGTTCACTGCGAGTATTACGGAAAATTCTGGTTCCAACTACTTTTAAGTTATTTGTCTTTTGATGAAAGAATCAAATACAAAACTACTTTGATGTTTTGGATGTGAACAAAAGAGTGAAACAAAAGCCACCATGAACAGATATACTAATCAGTTGTTCATATGCATTCACCGTGAGGCCGTCTACGAACTGAAATATGGAACCAATGCTTCAATTTTTTGCATCATTCTTGTCTTTTATTTGTTCAATACTTCATTGATGAGTGTTTTTATTTGTTCCCATGCATTGAAATTTCATGTGGTTCAGTTTTTTAATGTAATTTTTTTTATATGCATGCAGGAAATCGAGATACATCGATGAAGATGCGTCTAATGTAGATATGATAAATTTAAAAGGATTGAAGTTCAAATTCATTTACATGATCACGGAGTATTTTATGAGTTAATCATGTATTTTAATATCTATGAAAAATATAATTATTTATGTGGAGAGATGCGTTGTTTTAGAATTCATTTATGATAACTATAGTACATTGGATGTGAAAAATGTAATCATTAATGTGGGAAGATGCGGTGTATTAGAATTGTATCAGAATGGTGCATGGTAAGCGTTATGACCTATAACCCACAGATTCTACGATTGGCAACTTTTTTTCAGAACATCTCCTATATAAACATGTGTATGCATGCGCTGGAAAGCAAATGAAAATTTTATAATTTTCTCAGATTTACTCAGTGACCAAAACACTCCAAACCTTTCTCTTGTTTCAAGCCTAGCCTATTTCAAGAGGCATTTCGATTGTTTTATCCTCGGAGAGAATTCGTGTAACTCAAACCAGTAACTGGGTCGAATTACTCTTTAAGGAAAGCGTATGTTAACGCGACTCAAATCGATATCCAAGTTTCATACTGATGTACAGTTTTATAAATTTACCACTTCTCCAAAAAACTCAACATTCTACACATTCTACTCATAATAAATCCAACAGTCCCAACCTTGTGTGCAAATTTCACAAGTCCCTCTATGGCTTAAAACAAGTTTCGAGATAGTGGAACCAAGCCTTTACTTATCATTTCTTTCTATGAGATTCATTCAATCCACGCGTGATCACATTTTCTTCTTAAAAAACACTTCAACAATTTCCTTGAGTCTTTAATTGTATGTTGAAGATGTGTTAATTGATGGCAATGATCTTCAAGCCATCTCTGATAACAAGGTCTCTCTTCATCAACAATTCACAATAAAATCTCTGATAATAAGGTCTCTCTTCATCAACAATTCACAATAAAAAACTTAGGTGAAGCAAACTATTTCCTTGACATTGAACTACTTCGATTAGATTCTGGACTTTTTCTTTGCCAAAGAAAATATCCTGCAGACTTATTTCTTCAATTGGCTTGATTGATGAAAAATAAGGGTTATGCTACTCCACTCCCACTCAGTTGGATTATTCACGATGATCAATCTCCTCTGCTTTCTAATCCTGAGCAATTCCGGTGTTTGGTAGGACGTTTGTTGTACCTGATATTTACAAGGCCCGATCTCACGTGTGTTGTTTATCAGTTGAGCCGGTATATTTAGCATCCCAGCATTCATAACTAGAATGGTGCATGTCACATTCTTCACTACCTAAAGCCAAGTTCTGCAAAAGGATTGTTCTATTCATCATCCTCAGACCTTCTTACCAGATATTGTGATTTGGATTAAATGCAGCGTCACTCGCCACTCTGTCACTATATTCTGTCCTCCTTGGTTCGTCTTTGGTTATGTGAAAAGCAAAGAAACAACCAATTGTTTCATAATCATACACAAAAGCCGAGTGTCACTGATTTTCTTCAACATCCTGCGAGTTTAGACGGATTAGCTCCACAATATTTTGCCTTGCCTATCTAGTTTCCCATTCCTCTAATCAGGTTGCAATCTACATCACGCAATATCAAGTTTAGCATGAACAAACGAAGCACTTAGAGATTGACTGTCATATTGTACGAAATCATTACAAAATTGGATTTCTAATCCCTGTTTAAGTTGGTTATGGTCTTCAACCGCGGATTTGTTTACTAAAATATTGCCGACTCCAATATTTTTATGAAGCATTGTCCAAGATGAGCTTTTATTATCTCCAAAATGCTCATCTTGGGAGGGCTTGAAGATATACTTCCTGAGGTGCACAGTAACAAAGCCACCGTCAACATCAAAGTGCATTAAGAGTAGGATCAATCCAACCATGCTACTCACCTTCTTGGCAGGAAATTCTGTTATGACTCCACCGACTTAGATTTAGCTGATACACATTTTAATCAGAGTACTCTTGTATAGTTAATTTATAGATTCTTCTAGATTATAGACAGTTAGTTATAGTTGACAGTTATTTAGCTTAGTTGGCACGAAAATTGTTAGAATCAGTCAACTTGATGACTAGATTATGATAAGACTGATGACTAGAATAGAGTTATTTTAATACTTTACCACAGTTTGTAATCTTGGTCTATTTATTCATTCCATGAATATAGAATAATTTTCGGGAAAACATTCTATCATGGTATTAGGGCAAGTTCTGATCGTAAACCCTAATCTTTTTTCTCGATCGGCCATCTCCCTTCTCTTCTTTTATTTCGACTGACCTTACCTCTTCACTCCCTCTTTTCTGACGCATTTTCCTCGTCCTTCTCATCATGGCTGATGAAAATATATCAAACAATACCTAGCTCCATATGAAGACAATCAAGCTCATTCATCAAATTATTTTTTGTGGAAGCGTCAGTCTGGTTACGTTCTTAAGCATCAAGGGCTGTTCGATTTGTCGATAGCTCTAATCCCTGTCTGGTGCTCCCTCCACTGTCTCCGCCGGTAGGCTCCTCCTCCTTGTCCTTTTTCCGTCACGGTCACTTCTCCTGGTGGTGGAAAGATCGATCCGCATTTAGCTTATCAGAAATCTAAATCTGAATATGATCAAAGGATTGTTAAGGATCAACGTGTTTGCAGTTTTCAATTCTCTTCACTCACGGCTAAAGCACTTTCTGAGATTCCTGATTGTACCACGTCTAAGAAGATTTGGGATAACATCACAGCAAACTTCCAGAATAGCAATACATCCACTATTCTTCGTCTTCGTGGTGATGCTCATGTCATACAAAAATATGGTACGGTCCATGAACTTCATCTGAAATTTAAAGAAATATTTGAGCAATTATCTGTTATGGGCATGATGATTGATGATCAGACTATTTGGTCTTTTACTGCTCTTGTCCCAGAATTGAAGATTTTTCTACCCCTTTGATTAATGCATCTCCTACGCCCTTATATGCCGAGATTTCTGTACCAAAAATCACGAGGCTTTTCTAAAGAATTTGCAGGGACATAATTCTCCCTCGTCTGGCCCAGTCACATTTTTTGTCAGGGATCAGCCCCCAGCAGGACCCGCATGGGTTCACCAACAGGCGAGGGGCTGCGGGATTCACGCACCACCCGTGGTGGCCGTTTCGATGGATGGCGTAGCGGCCGAGGCTCCTAGTCTTCTCAGTCGTCGACTGACGTTGGTTCTGGCTATGGTTGTCCCTAATGTTCTTGGTATGGCCGCCTCGGTCATTATGCTGCGACCTGTTACAAAATGTTAGCCCAGTATCATCGTTCAGACTCTACCCACTTGGTTGAAAATTTTCAGTCATCTCGGTAGTTGAAGCCTTCATCTCGCATTTCAGACTGGTATGGGGATTCTGGTGCGACCAATCATATGGTATCTTACCTTCGGGGTTTGAGAGTGACACCTTATTCTGGTAATTCTCATGTTTATGTTGATAGCTGTGCTCCTATTCCGATTTCCCACATTGATGATTCTCAGTTTTTTGACAATTTACGATTATCTGATGTTCTGGTTGTGCCTAATATTACTAAGAACTTATTGTCTATTAGTAAACTGATCATAGATTTGAATGTGTTCATCACTTTTGATGAACAAAACTTTGAGATTAAGAACAAAACTTTGAGATTAAGAACAAAGTTTCCAAGGTAGCCGTGGGCAGGGGCTACAGTGAAGGCAAACTCTACGTCTTAGATAAGGGAGAGACAGCTCTTATTTCCTTTTCATAACAAAATAAAGGTCGAACATCGTACGCGCTGTGACATGCTCGTTTGGGTCATGTACCTACTGCAGTCATTTCTAACTTGCAAAAGCCTGGTTTACTTTCCATTTCTTCGTTGTTGCCTAAACCGCACACATCTGAGTCCCTTGTGTTATGGAGAAAAGTCAGCAGTTAGCGTTTGTTGAGAACCCTAAACGTGTTGTGCCCGTTCTTTATCTAGTACATTGTAATTTGAGGTGTCCCTCCCCAGTTTTATAAACAAACTGTTTTGCTTATTATGCCTTTATGATCAATACGGTTAGTGAGTATTTTCAGGACCCTCGAGATTCTCATTTTGCTGCAGTTACTCGACTTCTTCAATATGTTCGAGGCACGCTGCATTGTGGTCTCTCTTTTCGCTCTACCAGCTCTCCCAATGTGTTAGGTTATTCTAATGCTGATTGGGCCCGCTATTTTGAGACCCAACGCTCCACTTGTGGTTATGCTATAATTCTTGGAAGAAACCTTGTTTCCTTGAGTGCCAAAAAGTAGTCCACCGTATCTCACTCCAGCACCAAGTCTTAGCATCCTACTCTTGCCAACATAGCTTCCGAGGAATGAAAGTATGTTATACAATACATCATACGATGTATAGAGTGCTAAGCCACAATTATTCTATATCACATCAGCTTGCATAAAATACAAAGACAAAAGTGTATGTGTCAATTAATCCGGCACGGAGGGAGTAGATATTTTGATCCAATTTCCACAGCCGGATACCTAGTAAGGCTTAAATCCATCAATTTAATACTAAAATATATGTTGCCACGTTATTTTTTAGACATAAATTTCACTCCACCAGATTTTGGGCAACCAAATAGAGTTGTAAACTCCGATACCAAATTTGCTAGATAAAAGTATTTTCACAAATCCTTCATTCGTCCAAAGCCTAAATGCCATCAACTGGAATATGGGTAGAAAAACTCCAATTTCAACTTCCAAGGTCCATTTAGGAGTAACATTGAAATAGGCAGGAGAAGGACTCTTCGACAAGGTGCAATTATCTTTTCTTCTTCCCACCCTTCCCAGACTTTGAAGGACCTGCTGCAGAAGACGATGGTGGCTCTTGCTTCTTTGTTCTTCCTGGATGTTTGGGGACCAACTCAGCAACGTGGAGCATCAGTTGTTTCCCTAAATAAATATATTTAATTTGTCAAGACTCAACAATTAAAAATATAATTAGAAGGCACTTGCTATCTCATCATAAATAGTAAGCATCTGCGGAGGAAAAATGATCTATCAATCGAACATCTATCTGGACGAAACTTATCTAACAATCACACAGGCTTCCACACTGAAATTAGCAAGAGTTAATGAAACAGTACGGCTGTCTAATTCAACTGCTCGGCTGAACAATTTTCAGTAAACCATCGTCATACAATGATCAATGCCAATAAAAGTTAAAGCAACCCTTCATATGTTCTCGGCTATCACTACTTACCATGAGAATTACAATAAGTTTCCAAATTCTTCATCAGAGTAAAATCAAATTCTGCTTGAAGCCTAGACGACATCAAATAAAATTTGATTTGAAGGCTAAACTTTAGAAGCAGGGGCTGAAGAAAAGAAAGTTCCAAAGAATATACCAAAGGTAAAATGAAGGATGAACAATCACTTATGAAAGACTTGTATTGTCACCTAAAGCTTTAGTAATTAGTATGTCCTCAAGTGGAGAAAGATGGTGAGCATGCATCTCACTATCCACACTTAAAAGGGAGAACAAACATGTGCAAGATATCTCAAATATAGCTACCTCTTACATTAATAAAGAAAATACTCCCTCCACTCCTCTATTAGTGTCACCATAAATTTATGTGTTTAGATTTAGGTGAAGAAAATGAGAGGATGAAATTGAATGTGGAAATTAAAAAGTAGAATAAGTAAATGAAATTGAAGTAAACTTGCCAAAAATGGAAAGTGTTCCAATATAAAAGAAACAACCCAAAAGGGAAAGTGTGTCAATAATAGAGGAACGGAGGGAGTACTGATAGTAAATAAATAAATTTTCAAGTAAATCACACCCATAAACTCAGGCTTTTGTATCACTCAAATTAACGCTCCCACTGTTTAATAACTTTATTTCCTGGCAGATGGTCCATACATATCCAATTAGCATAACTCCGATGACACAAATTCCTGTGTTAATAGAAACAGCTGTATGTATCTCCCTCCATTCCACTGGAATAATCCTTTTTTCTCCAAAGAATTACTTTTTACTCTTAGTCATCAAAATGAAACTACAACTCTTTTAAAACCATTTATCTTTACTCTTTTACATAAAATTTTAAAAAACATAAATTGGAAATCAAACTTAGATAACATGAAAAAATTAACTGGTAAAATATAATCAAACATACTTATCAGATATTTGCATTTACTTTTGAAACAGGACTCTTTATGTGGAGCTGAAACAAGTTAGGAAGCATGACTCTTAATGTGGAATGGGGCCAGGAATATGTTACATGGACTAACATATGTGTGTTATGCAGGCGGTTCTGAGTGTCCGATGTGGCTTTTTTTTAGAAAAAAAATTGATATATACATGGATATAATGACAGGTACATGATATATAGCAGTTATAGAATTCAGTATATTTTTAAAAATTAAATAAACAGAAGACTTCTGTCAAGAAAGTAAGATATCAAAATTGCATTAATCTAAAGCAGATTCTAGCCGAATGACTCAAATCAAGTTGTTAAGTGATGTAGTTGAAGAAATATAGAGTAGATAATATGGAATATTATGGATAAAGAGAGCATATAATTCCGTTACTACGGTGTAATGCTAAACGAAACTCTGAAAAATACAAACATACCAATCAGGACTTTATTCTTATTCTACTTCTATTTCCTAACCAAAATGAAAGACTCCATCTCCTCAATCTATTCCAATTCTTTTTGCTATGTGTATTCCTTTTTTTAACTTCCTTTTCATGTTATAAGTCTAGATTCCCTAGACTATCTACAAAAATCCATCACAAGATAAGTGGACGACACAAACTTGTGATTCACTCCTCTAGTTGAAGTCAGGGAGTCCAAAATCATTTGAGCACATCTTTTACACAAATCTCACCAGAACCAGTGTCATGTGGTATCCATGTAACAGAGGTTTTATCAACATTTACAGTCAAACAGTTGTGTAGTACACCTTCCAACCAAGAAATGTGGTAAATACAAGCTCGCAAAACTAAAACTATTGAGTGTCAATCAGCCCAAAGACATACTTGATCTGAAGCTTCAACTTCAGAAGCAAAGATCAGAGGAAAGAAAGTTTCAGAAGCCCTTGTACACTGGGTTGTATTCAGTTCTCATTGATAAACAAGTCCACCCTATAAAGGGCATAATAAATGCTTAATTCCCACTATTTTCCAAGAGCTTAGTTCGAATGTCCAAGGCAGAACTAGTACCAACTTATGAATATCACTTTTGGACTAGTACTACAATATATTTAACTGCTCTCCCACTCCATCTCTGAAAATTTCTTTTTAGTTACTACCCCTACATATAGTTTTAACAGTTACAACGAGGACAGAATCAGAGGACTGTAGCGTGAAAGGTGAAACCCGTACAAAGTAATGGATTATTAGAAAGAAAAGAACTTCAGCCAATATTTTGTAGCAAACGTGCAGGTTATATCAAACATCAACAAATAAATAGCTCAATTACAAATTCAATATCATACAAGAACTTAGAGGACCAAACTCAATATCATATCATGATGCAACAAGAGGTAGCAGTTCACGAGCTTAAAAAGAGTTTAAATTAAGACTTACTAGTGGAAATTACTGGATTATACAGACTTCCGTCTTCCCTTTTCAGCAAAACCCTCACTCGTCCGCGTTGCATAAAATCACGAGGATAAGCCTTGTCTAGCTATCAAAGATCAACAAAAACAATAAATAGACAGAATCCAGGTCACAATAATAAGGGGCATGAATTATATTTCAGTTGCATACAACAGAGGCATTGTGGCACTATTAAACAAGAAAATCCAGAAACTATGCAAGTCACAAAATGTACTAATATTCTACTTCCTCCATTCCCTTTTCATGTTTTCCTTTGACTACAAAATACCATTTATATTAGTCATGAAAGGAAGATCGAGTTGAAGAAAAATGGACCTCAATAGCACAGGGAAGTTTGAGGTGAGCACAGCAATCATTAATTTCGACACAAGTGGGGTTTTCACATGCTTTTGTGATGCAAATTCGCCTGCCCTCGGAAATTTTCTTCTTTGAATTGATATATATAGGATATACCACAACCCAGCTCTTTATGTTCTGTACCTTAGCGTCCATATTTCCTATTCGACAGCAGATTTTATCAGGGCGGTAAAAAGTGGGGAAATCATTAACCAGGAATCCCAAAGTATGGTGGAGGAATTTCATACCTGTTCTGCTCAATCAAATCCGCCGCCACGCGCCGCCAGGTTCTTGCGTTTTTTTGGAGGGAGGAGATGGAGATGACGGTGGAGTGAGACCCTGTACCTTATTTCGTTCCCCGTGAAGTAATGACGCTATTTGATTTTTTTGTTTTTAAAGGGAAAAGAGAAATAAGGAATTAGAATGTGAGTCTGTCTCTTTTCATAAATTATGAAAATATGAAGATTAAAATTGTAAATTAGCGTAAATAAAGATAAATTTTTGGTTTGCATTAACCGAATCATAAAATTATAACTAGTGCATGTTGTATAATAAATTTTTAATATTGCAATTAAAATATTTTTACTTTTTATAATTTTAATTCAACCTAGAAAGACTTTGCCTTAGAATATTACGTTAATATTACTTGTGTTTAGAATAAGCTCTTTTTTCTTATCTTTTTAGTTCTTTTATAACTCTATATATTGTAACATAGATTATGAACAAAATCACAACATTACACTCTTATTTTCTACATGGTATCAGAGGCTAAAATCACGAAACCTAAAACCCAAAATTTCTGCAAACGTCGTCGTCGTCTGTGCATGACCTCCATGCGCCACTGATACTAGTTATCTTTCCGCCGTTCGTGCTTCCCGATTTCTGAATCGCCGCTTGCCATTGCGGTCGCCGATCCCAGTTCGTCATTCCCGACCTCGCACGCACTGCCCTCGTATGTCATGCGCCGCTGCTGGATTTCTCCACGTGTCGCCGCGTCATTCTCTTGTCGTCGATCTGATTTACGGCTACTACTGCTATTCTAATCTGCTCCAATGTTTACCTCTGAATCTAAATCCGTTACTCGCCGCTGCCCTCAGCCGACCATCGTTGGTGTCGTCACCTCGCTGCCAATATTTAAGGTTGTGGCCTCTGACTCCCTTGCCCAATTTGATTTCGGCCCTTCTTTGTTTGACTCCCTTGCCCTGTTTGATTTCTGCCCTTAATTTATTTAATCATTTAAATTACCCTTCTGACCATGGGTCAAGTAAGCCTACTTTATCTTGGATTCTCGATTCAGGGGCCTCATTTCACATGATTGGTGACAAAGGTTCTGTTATTGACATTAGTATTGCTATCGATTCTATTAATGTTTTACTGTCTGATGGATCTGTGTCATATGCTACACAATATGGTTATTTGCATTTTGGAGATCACTTTTACTCATGTGCTTTATATAGCTACACTACGATGAAACTTATTATCATGCTCAAGATTGTTGTCTGCCTTAAAATGTTTTAATTTTGCTCACTGAAAATTGTGGCATATTACAAAAAATCAGTATGAGGACTGTTATTGGCGTAGGTGAACAGAAAATGGGAGTTTATTAGCTTCGTCTACTGTATATGCGCATTCAGTCTCATATCTTGTAGTCAGTTCCCACAGTTGCTTCAGTTTTTTGCATCCTCATTTGATTTATGGTATCAATGCCTTGGTCATCCATCCTCTACGGTGCTGTCTTCTGTTCCTACTCTTTATTTTAACTCTAATGATACTTTTATACCTTGCTCTGTGTGTCATAGAGTAAAACAGACTAGACATAGTTTTCCTTTGAG
Organism: Rubia balearica; assembly: GCA_032355405.1. Classification (NCBI taxonomy): domain Eukaryota; kingdom Viridiplantae; phylum Streptophyta; class Magnoliopsida; order Gentianales; family Rubiaceae; genus Rubia; species Rubia balearica. Next base: position 1,908 of record JAULKJ010293891.1, on the reverse strand, counting down.
TTCTTCAAATGCAAGTTGTTTGAATTAATACATTGTGATGTTTGGGGGTTCTTATAGCTCACCATCTTATAATGGTGCATTTTATCCCAAGCAGCATACAATAGAAATTGTTTTCTTGATGCTTTCAACCGGGATATTGGAATCATTTTGACTAAACTAAACCAAATTTATCCAAAAATAACATACTAATATTATAATATGTTATTGATTTTAATTATTTACTATATACTATAATCAATCATACCTTGTTATAATACATAACATCTAAAGATATATTTAAAACCATAAATATCTCTTACTATATCTATATATCACTAAAGAAAATCCAAATAAACATATAATCTGAAATATCAAAATGTTCGGATTTTCTTATACAATGATAGAGTACTTTTGATAGAAATATGTATACATATTATTTATTTTTTATACATGACAAAGACTTGTTTTAGACCGACTAACTATTAAATGAGGACATTTTATAATTAGTGAGACTAATTAACGATTTATAACGAAATTAATTTTTTCACTTCATAACTCATATTGTTTTCCTTATATGACTAAACTTTAAAATTTTAAATAAATTTTTTTTCAATTTAAATGTAAGACACAAAATGTACATCCTAATATTTCAATTAATAATATCTCGCAACACGCAATGGTACTCCGCTAGCTTCTTTAACTATAGTTGATGATTATTCCCGAGCTGTTGGGGTTTATTTATTAGTGGCTAAGTCATATGTAGTTTCTAGATTTATATAATTTTGTGCTTTGATCAAGAATCATTTTTGGACGCTCCATTCGTCGTGTCCTTGCGGACGATGATACAGAATTTTTACCTTTGAGATCATGCTTTGTTGAATCCACCATTTTTTAGACATTAATGTGAACCTTATCGCATGAGTTAACCAATGCATTCGACACATTTTTTATCATGTTTTGCTCTGTTGATTGCTAGGTTTAGTTAGGTTTACACGACAAAGGGTTTAGATGACCATTATTGATTTTTTTTACTGAATCCCAAGTTTTGTAGATATAATTGAATCTAATGGACACTTTATATTCATGAGCACCTATATTTTATTTTATGAACTTACTGGTAGGTTGCTCGTGAGTATTTTGACAACATCTTGTAGAAGGTCATCCACGAGGGTGGTAGAAGATATTTGAAAGCCATTCGGAAAAATAGTAGAAGATATTTGACGGTCATTCGCAAGGATAGTAGTAGGCAGAGGCTACAGACCAAAAAAACGTGGTAGTAGATGGAATTGAGCCGGAAAGGGTGGAGTCGGAGTTTAACAATGTAAAAAATGCAAGGCAGCATCAACTAGCACGAACCCGCCGACCGGCCGATCAACTAGCATCAGCCGGTAACAACCAGCATGAGCCAAGCCAGCCGGCACGAGGCTTCTCTCCTAGCACGGGTCGTGCCAAAGTGCTCAACAAAGACCGTGTCACACCCTCTTGGCACAGACCGTTTGGCACTAGTAGTCTCGTGTGACATAAATCATCTGTGAGGCTAATTATAGGCATGGACCGCACCCTTTCACACCGTCCGTGTTGTTTCAACTCTAAAAATGCAAAGATCAGCGCACGAGGTGCGAAGAATGGAATGACCCGCACCATCCAAGTGATTAATAAATACTTCCAGCCGACGGCCCACTCCAAACAACACGAGATGCACAATCAGAAGTTCAAAATGGGGTACCAGTCGACAGCCCATGCTGGAAGATGATGAGACGTCAAATGCATGTATTTTTCGAAGCATTTAACATCTCTTTTGTTATCTTTTTATTGGAAGATTTCTAGATTTAGGTAGGATTACATTATAAGGGGTTTGGATAACCATTTTTGGTTTTCGTATCTAAATCCTTCATTTTGTAACCTATTTTTAGTCTAATGGATTTTTGG
>JAULKJ010293883.1:0-12066 GCA_032355405.1 Rubia balearica | reverse complement strand
GCAAAACACCCACTCCTTTATCCCACCAGTTTTGGCTACTCTACTTTTTTATAGTAAAATTTAACCATTTATATAAGTTAATAAATAGATAATAAAAATATCATGTGAGATATTATTAGATTCATCTTTACATCTATTTTCTAAATATCAATTTTTTATACGGAATTAGTATATTTAGTTAGAGATATTGATAGTCAAAGATGATTATTCAAGACTGTGAAAAGTTAAGTGGCCAATATTAGTGAAATTGAGGGAGTATAAATTTAATAATCCACAACCAAAAGCATAGAAAAAGAGGTGCTAAATGTTCTAAGAAAACATGTATTTTCCATCTCATCAAATCCCCACACTTAAACCTTTAATCATTCTTGAGTAAACACGAACAAACAAATATCTAAGGGTCTATCGACAGATAGTGCGATGTTGGCCACTTAATAATATAACATGTGCAACAATGCATAACCGTCAGTAAATTCATTTACTTCGATTCAATGAACTTTACTTCAATTAAAAAGTAATCAAGGTAAACAACATACCTTTACCTCATTATTTTTAACCGAAGTAATAAGAAATTTTTTATTTCATCTTATAAACAAAACCATGTGAAAGAGCTAAAAAAAATTAAGGTAAAAAGAATAAAGTAGAAAGTCATTTTTCTTATAGATATTTTGTACCAATTGATTTAAAAATAAAAATCTAACATACCTTAAAATTTAACACAAAATTAAATGACAATTGTTAAAAATTGACCATGCATAAATTGATTAACGATTTTCGGTTCACTAGTGGAAAGAGATTGATTAAATGCAGCATTGAAAGGCAGTTTTTGAGGAACCACCTTTGATTAGGGTTCGAATGAGGTTCTGAACTTGGAACTATTTTCGGGTTAGATTAAAGGTGGTTCAAACATTGATCAAAGGAATTTTTTGAAGAACCGCCTTTGATGGACATTGATGGGCTGACTTTGATGAATTTTTGGCCCACTATATAAGTAAATTTTAGGGTTTCCACCTGCCTTAGCAATTTTGTAAACCGTGCCTCAATTTCTATTGTAAACCTGCATGGATAGATAGATGCCAAAAGGTTTGAACTTTAAGTACTTGTGTCAGCTAGGTAAACTGTGGATCGACTTCTATTTTAACCTACTTAGATAAATCGATGCCAAAAGGTTTGACCTATGAGTACTTGTATTAGATCGTTCCACCGTGGCTTGATTCCCATTGTAAACTGACATAGATAGATCGAAGCCAAAAGGTTCAAAATCTCTTCATATTTGGTCAACCAATGCTTAGCTTGGTTTTGTAACTGACATAGATGGCAAAAGGTTTGACCTTTATTCCTCCTAGGTCGACCATGGCTTAAGTTCTTTTATAAATTGACATATTTGGCAAAAGTTTTAAACTTTACTCGTACGTCAACCGTGGTTTAACTTATTTTGTAAACTCACATATACGGCAAAAGTTTCAAACTTTACTCGACATCCATCAACCGTGGCTTGACTTCTTTTATAAACTGACATATATGGAAACCGATTTGACATTTACTCGTGTAATGATAGCCGTGTATGGTAGAAGGTTCAAACTTTACTCATGCTAGGTCAATTGTGGCTTGGTGTCTTTTGTAAACTAACATATATGGCATATAGTTCAAATTTTACTCGTGTTAGGTTTACCGTTACGTTGTTTGATTTGTTTTGTAAACTTTCATAAATTGCAATAGGTTAAACCTTTACTCGAGTTATTATAACACTGGTTTGACTACTTTTGAAAAGTGTCAAAGATGGAAAAAAGTTTGAACTTTACTCGTGTTAGGTAAACCTTGACTTAACTTCTTTTATGAACTGATATAGATGGAAAAAACATTCAAAATTTACTCGTGTTGAGTCAACCATAGCTTGACTACTTTTGTAAACTGACATAGATGGAAAAATGTTCAAATTTTACTCGTGTTAGGTTAACCATGATTTGACTTTTTTGGTAAACTGACATAGATGGAGAAAGGTTCAAATTTTACTCGTGTTAGGTCAACCATGATTTAACTTTTTTGGTAAACTGACATTCATGGAAAAAGCTTCAAACTTTACTCGTGTTAGGTCAACTGTGGCTTGACTTGTTTTGTAAAATGACATAGATGACAAAAGTTTCCATCTTTACTTCTCGAAGGTTAACCGGGGATTGATTTCTTTTGTAAACTGATATAGATGACAAAATATTCGAACTTTAATCGTATTCCGTCAATCATTGTTTGACTTATTTTGTAAGCTTACATAGATGCCAAAAGGTTCGACCTTTATGTGCTCGTGTTAGCTAGGTAAATCGTGTCTCGGCTTCTATTGTAAAGTTGCATTGATATATTGATGCCTTTTGAGGATTGAATGATAGTCTAGCGGTTGATGTCTAGTACTACTACCATGAGGTCATGGGTTCAATCCTCACCAAGGGCACGGGGAGGGGTGGGATTTTATTGGGGGCTCATTTGAGTTATTACCCAATTTTTTTTAAAAAAAAAACTAATACGTACATTTCTACCAATCCATGTAAGAATGAATTCATATTTTGTTATTTTGTTAAAATAATATTAATGCGTCCTCTTAAATTTAATTTTTTAAAGTTTTGAATAGTAATAAAACAAAAAAAGGAAAGCTTAAAAAACAAAAAAAAAAACTGAAGACGCATTACCAAAATGTGTCTTCTTCATGCGATTTTTTTTTTTGAAAAAGCTGAAGACGCGTTACCAAAATGCGTCTGCCAGGCCCGGTAAAAAAAAGAAATGTTGGAATAGAAGAAAAGTCCAAATAACGCAGATTAAAAAAAAGAGGAAAAAGATGAAGACGCATTACCAAAATGCGTTTCTTCATGGGAAAAAATAAAAAAGTTGAAAAAGTTGAGGGCACATTATCGAAATGCGTCCTCACCATTTGCATCCAACACAAGGCACTGTAGCACTATTCATGGAATTTTCTCGTTTATTCACCCCGTGAAATTGTTGTGGCAGTTTTGAAGTCCATGGGGATGGGGCTTCTTACAACACACACCATCCCTTCTCAGGTAGCTGATGGGAAAGACGCCTTGCTGGAAAAGCTTGTGTTACTGAACAGGTGAAATTTGAATTTTTAAAGGTCATATTTCCCCTGCAACGAAAATTCTAAGTAAGCAATTATTAAAAAATAAAACCACAGCATCTTCTTTTTTTTGAAAAATAAAACCACAGCATCTAACCTGCATGTGGCTTGTAATCCTTCAAAGTTGGGTGCAACTTTTGTGAGTTCACATGTGACAGCTTTTACCAGCTGCTTTAATATGAAATGATACTATTGTTCACAGCAACTCGAACAGTGTTGATATTTGTTTTAGCGTTCAAAGCTGACTTTTTGAAAAATTTCAAGAACAAGGTGAAACTTTCAAGAACAAGCTGAAAATTTTCAAGAACAAGGTTTCACTAGTAATTTTATGCCAAATAGTAAATGAGTGATCATCAAAGCAGACAACAACATTTAAATCCCGAGTTAATTTGCTAATCGAAAGCAAATTTTAAGTGATAGCGGGCACAATGAGCACATCATAAAGAGACACGAATTTAGAAATCCGAGAATTACCATATGTTTTGTGGCGCCATAATCTACAATCCACTTGGAGCCATCTTGTCGTCGATGATGAGAAAGGCCAGTCAATCTGGAAATATCACTCCGTTGAGAATTAAAATGAGTCATATCCATAAGGGCAAAAAAGAAATTAGCAAAGACACGAATTCTGGTAAAAAAGATGCTAGACGCATGCAAAAGACGCGCGTGGAAGCAGATGGAGCGTGAACTCACGCGCGGCAAGAAGAACTGACACGTGTAACTCACGCGTGAGTGGAGAAACGGGCGAGTATGACAGCTGGCGCGTGGATCGCACGAGCGTGTGATGAAACGCGTGTGTATGGCTGCGGACGCGTGGATCTCACGCGCCTAGTGGCTGTTGAACGTGGTGGCGACCTAGAGAACCCACCAGAAACAATGACGAACGAAATAGAAGGCGAGAACAATGGCGGACGAATGATCACCGAGAACACTGGGACTAGAGCTGGATGAAGAAATAGAAGTCGAGAACACTGGGACTAGAGCCGGATGAAGATGACGTCGTGAATCAGACCGAATCAGACGCCGGAGATGAAGCCCCAATCGGAGGCCAAAAGCTGCTGGAGTCACAGGAGAATCAGAGACGAAGAGAACCACTACAAGGATGCTGACGGACGAGACGAATAAGATGCCGAAGATAACGAAAACTGTTGTCAAAGATCATCGGGATTTGGACGGAAGTTGACTGGAAATTAACCGAAATTCGGTAGTTCGGCTGACCATCCGAAAGAGGACAAACTCTATGAATTCAACCAGGGATCGAAGCCGTGGGCTAAAGTAAAGCTAAGGAGAGATGTTTCCACTGACTATAACTCAACGATGGTGTTCATCGAAAGTCTTGAGAACTATGGGGGCAGAGGATCACAAAGAGTTGATAGGGAGTTGAACGGTTCTACTATTGCCAAGTTGGGAAACGTTGCGGGTGAGAGTTCTCCAAAGATGGGGAGTAACTTTAGACCCATTCCAAGCGGAGGAGGTAGCTTTAGGCCCTATTTGACTGCGGGAAGGAAATGGGGAAGCCCCAGTACAAGTGCATCTAGTTTGGTCGGGTCCAAACCAAGGTGGGGAAGACACCATACTGGGACAGTGCAATTTGTGTGCGGGATGTTCAAAGGGAATCATGCTCTTGTTGGCTGACCAACAGAAAAAAGAATCACTGCTATGTTGCTTGAGGACTCGAGACAAATCAAGGAGGCACTGAGCGAGGTAGTTGCTGAGAAGTCGGCTGAGGAGTCTGGGCCCGGAGAGGAAGAATCATGCTCCATGGAAGCGTTGAATTTATGGTGTAATTCCATGGTGGAATAAATGGATCCATGCGTTTGAATCCGTTAACGGAGCCTGAGATCGACCGTGTGGTTGTTGCAGTACGAGTAAAGAGAGTCGCGACTCAGTCAAGCAAAGCGGAGAAGGCCGTACCTAAAGTTGACAAACCTGAGATAGTCCATGTGAAACCAATGTGATAGAAAGATGGAACATTGATGCATATAGAGTTTCACGTGAATTTTAAACCCATTCGAGCGATAGTCGACACTAGAGTTGGCCATGTGTATGTTTCCAAAATAGATGCATCAAGATTGAGACTTAAGTCAGAGAAAGTTGTAGGCTGGATGAAGGTCGTTAACAGTGAAGTTCTACTGGTGCTAGGTGTTGCGAGGCGATGGTTGGTCAAGTTCGGCACCATAGAGGCCACAACGGATTTTAAGCCTTTAAAATGGATTACTTCGGGTTAGTCCTCAGCGTGGATTTCGTGAGAGATGCATGAAATGTCATATACCCATTCTATAACTACCTTTACATCTTAGGCACCAATCCTTTCACGGTTGAAATAACTTTAAAGAGATTACCTGGGGATTAACTCTTAGCTTTGCTGCTCGTTATATGCTTAAGACAAGATGAGGAAAACAGTTCAGTGCATCCCGGTGGGGAGAACAAAAATGAAGCGTCAGATGGGTGTACACCATCAATGGTTTTACCTGATGGATCCGAGGAGCTTTGTGAATAAATTATGAAGATTGAACATGTTGTGGATCGCTCCCCGACTGCAAGAGATGGACATGTTGTGGATCGCTCCCCGAAAGCATTATTCGGTTGCAAATAAGATATGAATTCCAAAGATGTATTTGCTAGCTAGCGTACCCCATCAAAATTCATGTTTCGAGTCATTAAAACAAGCTAAACCTTGTAAACCTCAATGGGAAGGATGAGTCATCATTCACATCAGCAACCCCTTGTTGTTCCACAAGGCAGGAGGCATAAATGTGAACGGATGATGATGCGTACATGACATCATCCAGAGTTCAACATTACTTCGGTCATAGATCAAGGAGTGGGTGCTATAAAATTAAGCCAGCTCAAAATGGAACTGAAGAGAAGCCGAGGAACATGGCTACATCAAAGTACACTAGTGCCAACAATTGAATCAACCCCTTTCTTAAGGCAGAAGTGTACGAGAAAAGTGTGGGTAGCAAAGCACCATGGAGGATTGATGGATCCGAGGATGTTCTCTAAATAGAGTGGGGGAGGAATTTATGGGGTCAGGAATATTACCAAACCTCAACACAACCTCATGCCCACACGCACGCCACAAACGTGCTGCGGTCTCATGCTGCTAAATGCGTGCCTGCGAATCGGTCTCCCTAAAGTGTGACACACATACCTCTGGGCTATCTAATGTCGTCTGCCTAACCACTCTCATCCTATGGTGTGCCCCTCTGCGCCCGCGATGCGTTGCACAAAACACCCCGAACCATCCATACCTAACGCACGTGTGCGCAATGCCTGGTCACCCGCTAGGCCAACACACTAATTGTTGAGTTACGGCCCAAGAAGACTTGTCCCAAGTTCCTTGTCCCACAAGTGTTCTCTTTTGCGTGTAATAAGTTCAGCTATTTGCTTAGCTTAGTTACTTTCTCGGAGGTCCAAGCCTGCGTACCGTTATTTTGTTTTACCTCTTTTTCTTGGTTTACCTAGCACTTGTAATTACTTCCGTACACCATATATGTGAAGTAATTACCTACCCACATCTAGTTATCTTTTGTAATATATTGAAAGCAAGTATTTGCTCCCCAGTTTTCCGGACCATATATTGTTTTATGTTGCTTGTTTGTAAACTCGTGTGTGTATTTCCAGTGCATATACATCTACACCCCTCTAAAGGCTTGGTGTGATAGCAGAAACCAAGTTGAGTGCGACATGTGTGGGAAATAGGTGGTAGTCGTGACAGTCTAGCACAAGTAGGCCGGATGGTTAACCCCTTGAGTGGGTGACCGGTGACACACGAGCTGTCACACCATGGTTTCGCCCTCTCCTTAATATCTTACCTTCTCCACATATAGCATAGAGAAGCGCATACAAGCAACGACTCTAGCCTTCACTAACGGGGTTAATAAACCCAAGCTTAAAGGTCAATGCCTTAGTGTGGTTGCATGTTAAACATGACAGTAGAATGGATCATCGGGACCTTAAACGTGAACACCCATCCTTAACCCCTCATGCTTCGGACATCAGTGCTCATGCTAACCCTAATGTTGGCACAACCCCTTGTTGCTACAAACTAAGAACCTAGCTCTCGAGTATTAATCATACCCCTGTTTAGAATTTTAACAACACCCAGCCTATTTTGGCTTCCTGACCTATTTTAGAAACTTAATCGTGATGCTCCGAAACATCGGACATGACTAATCCAATTACCATTATCACCTTACAAGGTTCGTGTTACCCCTAGTACTCACGAGGCTACAAGCAAGTTTTCATGCACGAATTCAACTAAGTTTACATCCTATTTCTATTCAAAACATAAATCATGGAAAGATATGCTAAAGTAAAAATTAAGCATAAAATTTATATCATAATAAATAGACATGAATCTTGAAGTATCACAAATTAAAATATTAAAACATGCTTACAAATATCCCCAAGTCATAAATTACGCTACTAAGATCAAACCCATGACATCCAATGGATTAAATGCTATGGGAATGAGATATGAATGAAGAGAGAGAGAGAGAGTGAAAACCTAGATCTTTTAAAATTACATCCATCCTCTCTATTGCATAGAATAAATAAGGCCTTTTATAGTGAAGAGAGAAAAAGGCCCAAAAAGACCAACTCTTAAACCCTAGCTGCCAGGCGTGCATGACTTGTGCTTCTTTGCACGACCTGTGTACGGTCTGTGTGAATCTGCATGGACCGTGTTCTGGGTGCCTTGATTCCTCTGATTTTAGGGCCTGTGATGATCTGCACGGCTCGTATCCTAGAACTTAATCCCACGCCATATTGCTTTTACGCGCCGTGCTAAATTTTATGACCCCCTGTCTTGGAGTCCTTCATTTCCTTCCTCTGATGGCACGGGCCGTGCATATATGCATGAATAATGTCCTGGTGCTTCCTTGGGCACAAGTTGCTTACACATACCATGCCAGACTACAAGGTTCGTGCCTTCTTGATTTCCTCTGGACTTTTGGCTTCCATCTTCCGTGATCTTCCATCTCCTACCATTTTAGGATCAGTGGCCTTTATCTTCTACCAATATTGAAATTGGTCTTCTATCTACTACCATCCTTGTGAATGACCTTCAATAATGAGTAATCTACATTTTAATCTAACAAAAAGAGATCTCGATACTCACAAGGGTAAAATCCAGTTATGTTCACAATCAGCTCACAAAATAGAGAAGTTACATAGAAAAACCAAAGATGATGATGCTAACTCCCTATTATGCAAAAAATATATAAACCTAACTATCCAAAGATAAAAACATTAGAAAAGAGATATTAAATGGTCTAAGAAAATATGCATTTGACGTCTCATAAACTACAATAAGAAAATAGCAGAGAGAATTATCCCAATTAGGTTTATGGATCAAATAATTATGTTCCCCCACGTAACATGAATATTTGAATTGGTCAATCTAGATCCTAACAAGACAAGAATATATTGACCGCCCTGCTCTATTTATATTGTCCAAACAGGATTAAAGGTTGAACCTTTGGGCATCTACGTCCATTTACGAAAGAAGTCAACCAACGGTCGAACTAACAAGACTAAAGGTCAAACCTTTGGGCATCTATGTCAATTTACAAAAGAAGTAAACCACCGGTAGAACTAACAAGACTAATGGTTGAACTTTTGAGCATCTATGTCAATTTACGAAAGAAGTTAACCCACAGTCGACCTAACACGGTGTGTTTGGGAATGCACTGTGTAAAATATGATATGTATTTATCTAGGGTTAACATTGATTTTTCTTTGCATTTCCAAGTCACCACACAATTATTTTTATATTTCAAGGTTCAAACAATTTTAGTGCCTAATATGCAACAAACACGCATGTTTCAACCTAATAAATGAAAATTTAAAATTTAGCGTATAAAAGTTTAAACCCCTTGGTGCTTTCTTTGTTGGTTACACTACATTTTATTTTCTTATTAAATATTTGCATTGCGGAATTCTTTGAAAAAGGAAGTGCGGGGCTGGGTTTTAGAATGTTAAGTGGGAAAAAAGAGATTTTCTAGGGACTACCGCAATTTTCCTCCCCACATTTATTCAAAACACCAATATACCGTGACTTTTGGTTCTGTTAGAGAATAAAGTCCAAGAAGATGTCAAATGATAAAGTAATGAGCATGTTATAAAGTTCAATAATCAAAATTTCCCAAAAGACATTCCAAATTAATGATTTGAAATTAATTTCACCCTTAATTAAATTTTTAGTGCAAAATACGTGTCTATTGATAAGTACCAATTGATCACATGCCGAAAATGCAACAAAAACACACGTTTCAACTATGTACTTGCAAATAAAATGGAAATTAATCAACAAAAAAGTGCTAAACTAACCTCAGTTCTTTGAAAAGGTCATAAACAATACCCAATTTTTTTAAGTGTTAAAATGACCTGGTGTCATCTTAGAAGTTAGTCAATGCCAGTTTTTGTCGGATTGACTGAAAATGATCCCTTTTACCTTGGTAAAAAAACTAAATTTTTATATAAAAAAGTGGTATGAAGAATATGCCCTCTTATTTATTTTCTGGGTTGCTCCGTGTCATTTCTTACTTTAGGTGACCCACTTATCCCGCAGCTAGTCCCCCCCTCCCCTCTACGAAGTTCCTCCTCCATCTCCCTCACTTTTTTTGAGGATAAAGGAAAAAAAAAGAATCCAGAATTGAACCACACCACTCTTATTCTTATTCTTCAAGAGGATTATTTTGCTTCTTGTTATCAAGTTCTTATGCTACATGAAGCATCCATGTATGTATAATTATACATTTCATCAGTTGCATGGGTGAGAATGGTGTGGTAGTAACTTGGAAGGGGTTTGACCTTGGCTTTGCCAATTTGATTACCAACTAGAAGCGTATGCAGGTGGTTGTTATTCAGCTACAGATATCAACAGAAATGGAGGTGGAATAAGAAATGAGCATGATAAAGGCAAGGATTTTGCAACCAAATCGGGTAGGGAACTTCTCGATGCTCTCCGGAGAATGAACGGGAACAACAGTCGAAATATGAACTAGAAGGCAGCAGAGAGATTTTCAAGAAACTTATTCAGCAATACTAGGTGAAGGTGTAATGTTGACAGTATCTATATATTCAATTCTCTAATATTATTTTTCTTTTCTTGTTTATGTGTATTATGATTTTATAGAGAATGTGTGTTTTATATGTGTAAGAGAAATGATGTTTGAATTTAAAAGTGTATTTGGGAATGCACTTTGCCTAGAATATGATATGTATTCATCTAGATTGTGTTTCAATTTCACTTTCCATTTCCAGGTCATTGCACAATTAGGTTTATGTTTCATGGTTTGAAAGGATTCAATGCCTGACATGCAACAAACATGCATGTGTCCACTTAATACATGAAAATACACACAAATGAAATAAAAATTTATCCTAAAAAGGTTTAATCCCTCCATTGCTTTCGTCACTTCGTACATTACATATAATTTTCTTATTAAATATTTCCACTAGGGAATTCGGTAACAAGGAAGTCCGGGGACTAGGTTTTAAAAAGTTAACTAGAAGAAAAGGAATTTTCTATGGACTACTCCAATTTTTCTCTTTGCATGTATTAGAAAGACAAAAATACTCTCTTGACTTTGGCTTCCGTTAGAGAATAAAGTCTAAGAAGAAGTAAATGATCAAGAATTGAGCACGTTATAATGTCCATGATAAAAAATGGCCAAAAAAATATTTGATGATCAAAACCTAGATGATTTCATAGTTTTATGATGAAAAATGACAACAAAAAGTTATGATTTCTATAAAACAATTGGAAATTAAATTAATGATTCAAGTTAATTTAATTTGTAATTAATTTTTTAGTGCAAAACACATGCCAAATGATCATGTGCACTACAACTAACAAGCACGTTTCAACTGTAAAATATATGGAAGTTAATTAAAAGAAAAAAAGTGCTAAAATGTCCCCCAGTTCTTTGAAAAGTGAATAAACGACTCCCAATTTTTTAAAGTGCCAAAATGACCATAGTTTTGTCTAAGAAATTGGTCAACACAGTATTCACCAAATTGAATGAACCTTTTTTCCCTTGGTAAAAACCTAAAAATTCAAAAAAGAGAGAAATAATTATATATATATATATATATGCCCTCTTATATCTTCTTAGGGTTGCTCCATGTCTTTTCTCACTTCAGGTGACCTACCTATTCCATAGCTAGCCCCTTCCCCTTCACCATTGCTCCTCTATCCCTCTCAGTTTTTATGTGGAGAAAGGAAAACAAGAACCTAGAATTGAACCGCCTCACTCTTTTTCTTCTTCTTCTTCTTCAAGTGAATGATTTTGCTTCTTATTCTCAACTTATTTTTCTACCTAAAGCATATGTGTATGTATAATTATACAAATCATCAGTTGGTGAGAATGGTGTGGCAGCAACCAAGAACATGATTGACCTGGACTTCCCTAAGTAGATCAGCGACGAGCAGCCTCCGCAAGTGATTGGCTATTTGCTGGCTGATATCGGTAGAGATAGAGGTGGAAGAAAAGGATTAGAATAGTCAAGGCAAGGATTTGATAACTAAGTCAGACAGGGATCTTCTTAAAAGTCTCCAGAACATGAAGGAGAATAGCAGCCTGAATTTGGAAATGAAGGTCGGCGGCGATAAGTTCAAGAAGCTTATTCAGCGATACGAGACTGAGGTGTGGTGCTAGCAGCAACTTATGGTGTAATTCCGAATTCTTTTTTTCCTTTCTAGTTTTTGTGTGTCCTGGGTTTATAGAAAATAACGTGCAATGACGTTTAAATTTAAAAGTGAATTGGAGAATGCACTTTGATTTTAATATGATACATATTTATCTGGGGAGCAATTGTCCAAAATGGTACCCACTTTTAATCAAAATTCACAGTTTGGTACCCAAATTTTAAAAATGCGCCATTATGGTACCCAAATTTACATTTATGTTCCAGAATGGTACCCAAACTGGTCA
>JAULKJ010293882.1:0-20956 GCA_032355405.1 Rubia balearica | reverse complement strand
AGCCATAAGCCTTTTGAATCTCATTAACAAAGCTAAATATATATAAATTTCTTTTATCAGTGAATTATAATGCACATCTCTCTGTGTGGTTTCGTTTCTTTCTAAGTAACAAGAACCAGATAATAAAATATAAGAAACACAAGAATGCATCATTCGTACAGCTTCAGAAAATCAAAAGATTGCACACATCAAGTTCCTAATAGCCCATCTCAAACAAAATTTTATAAGATAACCTCGATGCAATGCCATTTGAAGATTAAATGTTGAGTAAAGTGCTAAAATAACACTATGTTTAGACAGAAAGTACCAATATTACTTTGCAAAACGAGAAAGTGGCAAAATAACCCTAACTTTATGATGTATGTGTCAATCTAACACTGGGAGTCTTGACTTCAATAGTCAACACCGATATTGACCGAATTTTAAGAAAATGATGAATTTACCCCTAAATTTAAAACAAAGAGAAATAAGAGTCTTTTCCATTTTTTCTTTTTCCTTTTTTTAATTCGAGGGTGAAATTGTCATTTCCTTAAAATCCAGCCAATATCAGTGTTGACTTTGGAGTCAATGGCTTCCAAGATTAGATTAGCACATACATCATAAAGTTAGAGTTATTTTGGCAATTTCTCGTTTTGCAGGGTTATGTTGGCACTTTCAGCCCAAAGACATTTAACCCTTAAATGTTTAACAGCATTACAAAAGTGCAAAATGTAACCAATAGCATTAAGGGTTCGTTTGGTTCAAGAAGGGGAAAGGGAATGGAATCATGAAAGGGAAAGGAAAAGAAAGAAAAGGAATGATACTAGATTTTTCAAATTGTTTGGTTCAACAATGAAAAATGAATCAAGTTCTCTTCCATTCCCTTTGTACAAGTTTGGTTTAAGAAAAGGAAACAAACTTTGATTTCTAATACACTGCATTTTGAAAACTCATCAACAATAGGGAACTAAATTAATCAACCAAAATAATAATTTAAATTATTTATATAATAAATTAATAAATTAAAATAAAATATATGAATTATTATTATTTATAGAATAAATTATGAAATAATATTATTTTTTATAAAAATAATAGTACTATTAATTTTATTAATATTCGACCCATATACAACTCAAAATGTAAATTTATTATAATATTTTTATTATGTATGATATTAATTTTTTTAACTTCAATTTATTTAAATTAAAGTATACCATATATTACTACTTAATTTATTACTATTTATATTATTAAATAATATTATTTATATGAAAATAGTATATTTATTATAAAATAATTTAACTATTCTTCAAACTATAAAGTTAAATAATAATATGATTTTTAACTTAAAAATGGTTCATATAGTTTTATTTAAATTCGACTCATATGCAACTTGAAAAATAATATCACAATATTTTATTAAAATAATAATTAATATATTATAATATTTATTTTGATAATAAATTATAGTATATATTGTGAAATAATATATTTATTATTAAATTTTAGTTTATAAGAAAACTATAGTTTTAGTAATATTCAACCAATATACAACTCGAAAAAATTATAATACTATTTTTCCATTAGTGCTATTAAATTTCTTTGTATATAATAAATTTAAGTTGAACTATAGCAATACTATTTAATTAATTTATTCTCTTAAAATATAGCAATACATATATATGATTAATGTTCTACCCAATTCGTTTTTGTACGAGACTAAAATTATAAATAAAATTTTAAATAATAGTAAACATACAACTTATTTTCCCAAGAATCTTCATTGTTTAAGATGTTGGAACGTTTACGAGTAAAAAAATATGTTAGTAGTAAAATAGTTTTTACTGTTTGGAAACGAAACCAGAAGGGAATCAGAATCCCAGGGTGAGAGTAAAGAATCGTAATTCACCGAATTGGGAGAATGCCAAACCGTAAAAAAGGAAAGGGAGTGAATAAAAATACTAACCAAACATTAAGTAAGAGATTCATTACGCTTTATTCCCTTTCCCCATTTTGATTCCCCCAAACCAAACATCCCCTTAGTGTAATTAGACTCCATTCAAGCGTGGATATTTTTTTAATCTTTTGTGACTATTTTTATAGTTAGATTTTCCAAACTTCATCAAATTCCTACAACTTTAAACGAGTTTATTCGAGTTCAATGCATTTAAAATATTTTATACTTGGTTCGATTCGATTGAACCTGTAAAATCATGATTCACCTCGAGCTGGAGTGAAATTAAATTAGTTAGAGCTCAAAATCGATCCATGAATAAATATATTATATTATTTACATTACATTTTATTATATTTAATAAAAATGAAATAAATATAATATATTGGATCTGTAAACTCAACGAGATAACGAACAATATTAGTTGGGTTCGAGCTCGAGCTCGAATGTTGTACGAGCTTGATCAAATTGGAATTTAAATCAAGATTTGACCAATCTGTTTGCAAACAGTTTACTTCACTTGCACTACAATTGTTCACGAGCTCGAGTTTCGTCATAGTAGGGATGTAAACTAATCAAACTGTTTACGAGCACCTCTATCAAAGCTCGACTCAAATTCAAGTTTGACCAAATTCGAGCGCTCTTGAACCAACTCATATAGTATTCGAGTTCGAGCTCGAGCTCGAATTCAATTAACACTAGTCATTAAACTTGTCAGACTTATCGAGCTAACATAAAATATATCGACTAAAAAATATTAAAATGTATATTGAAAGAAAATTTATATTTAATCACAGTTCGAGTGCAAAATCAAAACAGACAAATTAGTTTCACTCAAAATCGAACTCGAGTCAAACTAATTTCATTCGAACTCGAACTTGAGCCAATATACTACATGTTTGCATGAGTTTGAGGAAATAAGAAGGGAATCCTATGAAAATGCAGAGATCTACAAGGAAAAGACGAAGGCTTTGCATGACAAGATAATCAATAGGAAGGTGTTTGATGTAGGTCTAAAGGTCCTCTTATTTCAATCTCGTCTTCGCTTATTTCCTGGTAAATTGAGGTCGCGATAGATTTTCCCTTTTAAATGGTGAAAGATTTTCTGCATGGTGCAGTGGAAATTTTAGATCGAGCTAAGTCCAACACCTTCAAGTTGAATGGGCAACATTTGAAACTTTACCAGGAGAGTTTTCTACCGAGAAAGGGGGAAGATGTTGGTCTTCTTGATCTGGTTTGTGAGAAAACACCAAAAAGGGAGGTAAGTATGCTGACAACATTAAATAAACTTGGTTTTGATTATCTGGAGAGTCATTCCAGATTTTTCATTGATTTTGTTCCAATCTCAGTTTGTCATTTTTTCATTATGATTTTGCTTTGTTCTTTTCATGGATGTGTTTTAGTACTTGTTTTTGTAGAATTAAAAAGAGCAATTACTGGCCGGGTCGAGGAAAGGCAACTTGGAAGAAAAAATAAAAGATTCAAAGTTGGGTATTACAATTTTTTCTAAAAACCAGGAAGCATGTTCGTCCAAGTCTCGAAGATTTAGTCGCAAGTCGGACAAATCATTAGCGAGTCGCGAACCTGGAGTCGAGTCAAGAGAACTTGTGGAAAATGTGAGTTCACATTTTCGTGAGTCACGAAGAATAGTTCTCGAGTCGTGACAATTCATTCGCTAGTCACAAATCTGTGATCGCGAGTCGCGACACAATCAGTAAAAATTTGGAAGTTCACATTTTCGTGAGTCACAAATATTTGTTCACGAGTCATGTCTAATCTATCGCACGTCGTGACAAAGACATCACACGCCGCAAAGATTTCAGGTAGAATATACAAATTTTTGAACTCCCAGTCCATAAAATTTGCTAGTTGCGAACAAAGTCACGAACATTCCGTCGTGAGTCGTGAACCTAGATTCACGAGTCTCGACAAAATCAAGGGAAATGTACCATTTTGTGAAGTCCCGGACCTTAAGTTTGTGAGGCGTAAAACTTTTGTCGCAAGTCACAAACATACTGTCGCGAGTCGTGAACCAGAAGTCGCGAGTCGTAATGAAATTCTGCCCCTTAACCTTCTAGCTCACGAGTCATGAAACATCGTTCATGAATCACGACGCCTGCCCAAATTGATTTTAAACAGGGCAGAACGACGGTTTCCACCCCATTCTTTCTCCCTTATACCATCACCTCCACCCTTCTTCACCTCCAATCAATCTTTCCGGCCACAAATTTACCCAATTCTTGCCAGAATCACTACACCCACTCCCTTTCTTCCACAATCCAACCTAATTAACAACAAATTTGAGCCAAATCTCAGAGAAATCCGAACCCTAGCTTTTGGGTATTTTTTCGGATCTTGCTAATTGGGGCTAAATAGTTGTGAGCTTTGTTTGTTTTCCTCCCTACACTCGGTATTGGTATGATTATTCACTCTCTTTATGCTTAAATTTTAATTATGTATCAATTAGGGAGCTTTTGGATTCTATTATTGATTATAGCTTTTGTGAATATGGATTATGCTTTTGGATTATGCTGAATTTGTGATTATATAACAATTAATATATGGATTCTAGCATGGATTTTTTTTGTCCATGGTTTGATTTTCATTATGACATTGATAGAAATGTGTTCTAAATGAGGCATAGGTTTTGAATTGTTAGACATTCCAACAGTGCTTAATCTTAGTGACACACACACACACATATATATATATATATTTGTGCTCATAGTGAATAATTGTATCATTAGGTAAGAAATGTTTAAGCCATGAGTGTATGATTGATCTATCTGGAATTGGATGACTTTTTTGTTTACATATAACCACATACACACATCTTAGCACCCTTATAGTGATTTCAGTTGATAGTAGTAAGTTCACTACATCATTTTGCCTGTAATTACTAAACTCTATAAAGGTGTTACTATGTGTAGTGTTATATGTTTAACAGTTGTGGGAAAACTTCTAGAGTGAAATTACATGTTTTATATTCCTTATCTTTATGCGTTTGACATTCTCTGATGTTTTGATAGTCATGGCTCCGAAGAAGAGGCCGAGAGTTCCTCAGAGGGCGGGTCCTTCAGCCCCTCCACCCTCAGTTCCAGAGTCGGTGCAACCACTTCAAGGTTGATTTATGGGCCTCAACCGGATCACTGGGGTGTATGTAGAGAGGTGGAACATTTTAGCCTCTCGTCGGATGCAGGAGACCATCTTCATTGACATGGCCGCCTTAGATGCTCTAGGGTTAACCCAGCCTGTCCGTTGCCTTCTCTCAAAGGGAAGACTTGAGGGGTTTATGGAGAGGATTGCCCCCACCTACAGGCGCTATACTTTAGTGTTCCTCTCCACAGTACAGTTGTACAGCATGAGGGATGGTCAACTAAGCGAGAGATACATCCACTTTCACTTGGATGATATCTCTCGAGAGATGACAGTGGCAGAGCTGGAGGCAGCCTTTGGGTGGGATACTACGGTGTTCACCGCCATAGTGGACCCGCAGGCCCAGGAGCGAGATATCATGGAGGATGCCAAGTTCGGTACACTATCACCAAGAGGGTGAGACGCCAGAGGGATAAGAACAACATTTTCATTCATCCGTTCTCAGGTTTGTTAACCGATTCTTGGCGGGCATGTTGTTTTGTTAGGCGGAACCGACAAATGAATCCAATGAAAAGGTCGGCTTCTTTTGGTAGCTGACGAGTGAGGGACGGGCTATGGGAGATGGGCTGAGTTATGGATGGAAAAAGTAGTTAGTGTGGCTAAGAAGCCCAAAAGTGAGATTTAAGTGGGAGGGGTGATCACTCTCATAGCAGAGCATCTGGGCCTTGTTGCTTCTGATGGTTCCCCCCAAGTGGGCAAGGGTTCTTCATACCTCATCTCTCTAGCGAGGATGAATAACTATCACTTCATCGACCACACATCTGTCCTCGGTGTATACCATTGGCTCTACGGGAAGGTAGGAGTCACTTTTTTTAGGTTTTCCCAGTTTCAGCGAACCAGATTGGAGCCAAGACACACCTGTGGAAGACTTAGCCATCGATGTAGATGTGCAGTGCCAGATAGAGTTTCAGCATGAGCTTCTCAAGCTTCTGCCACAGCTGGTCCAGACAGAGGAGGGTGCACTACCATTTGCTCCATACTCACCATCGTGTTCACCAGACTCTCTACCCCCCCTCCTCTTACACTGAGCCAGCACCTGGGGGTAGCCGCAATAGTCAGTCCCACCATCCACCTCCATACTTTTATTTGCGAGTGGATGACATGATCCATGACCACAACCTGTATATGTCGCAGATCTTGTTTGATATGGATGAAGAGATTGATGAGCTGGCTACCAAAGTCTGGGATATGCAGGCCTACACTTGTGACACCCCAGACCCCAATCCCGGAGCATCGAGGCACAGAGAGAGACATCGAGAAGCGAGGAGTTGATGGCCTTGTATCAGCAGCGCTACAGAGATGGTAGCTCTTCCTCACAGCAGTGATTATGAGCATTTTTTTTCATACCCCCCTACTTTGA
Organism: Rubia balearica; assembly: GCA_032355405.1. Taxonomy (NCBI): domain Eukaryota; kingdom Viridiplantae; phylum Streptophyta; class Magnoliopsida; order Gentianales; family Rubiaceae; genus Rubia; species Rubia balearica. The sequence continues at coordinate 14,504 of JAULKJ010293882.1, read as the reverse complement.
TATGTACTTTGATATGCATTGTGTTTTTCCTTAGTTTGGATACATTTAGGGAAATGTAGGACTCAAATGTGGGGGAGGGTATTGTTGTTTTCTTTTGTTATCTTTTGGGATGATCTAGACATGTTGGATTTGCTTTTTACTGTTTTCTTTCAGGATAATCTAGACATTCTGGATATTGTTATTACTTTTGGGATACTCTGTTTTGTTGCATTCGAATACTTTAGCAGCTTTAAAATAAGAAAGCTATTTAGCTATTTTTTATTGAAATTTTTTGGAAAAAAATGAAAAATAATTTTAAAAAAAGAGTACTCGCTAAGTTGAAAATCCGAGAATGCAATTTAGGCAACATTAGGGGCCCATATAGGCCGAAAACTTGAAAGGGCCACCTAGGTAAAAATGAGAGGCTAAACGTGGGTAAGATGTGAGCCAAAAGAAACATGATGTGTGGCTAGGATGAAAACACGAAAGGGCTCCTACGAAAAAATGAGGGAAAGAGGGAAAAAATTGGTTAAATATCTACTCATTTGCCGATTATTGGAGTCATAAGGTTGCGGTTGAAATTTGAATGATCGGGTAGGCTAACATCATCGACCTACTTGGGATTGGTTAATTTAGCGGGGAAAACGAAGTAAGGTATGAACTCTTAGTATACTTCATTTTTGGGTATATATATTAGTATGAAGTGAAAATTGTATTTCAAAATTTGATATAGTTTTTGCTTCACTTGATACCATTGGATTTTGGGGAATACCAATTCGATATTAGAAAATGTTTCTATGGGAATTAAGGAATTGATAGGTAGTATATTTGGGAATAAGGGCTGTGATATTAAGAGTTGTGTGTGATAGAAACTTTTTGAGAATTATGATATTAAGAGTTTTGTGAGATTTTGATTTGGGGGATTATTAGAATTAGGATGAAGGCATTCGAAATTCTTTGTATTCTTGAATCTTTTCTTACTCGAGGATGAGTAAGGTTCAACTGTGGGGAGGTTTGAAACGTCCATATTATACGATGATTTTGGGATATTTAGGCTCATTTTGGTATGCTTTTGTGCTTTGGATTCTCCATTTTACCTTGAACTTCTATTAGGAGAGTTAAGAGCGACTCTAGTGCTCTTATCACTTTTAATGCTAATTTTGTGAGACAAGGTAATGGTTGGAAAATTTGAAGACTATGAAGGCTACTTTTTGAAGATAATGAAGACCATGAAGACCGAAAGACGGGACGAGGAGACTACTACACTTAGACACTTAGATATCTTTATATCTAGTTTAGTATTTTTTAATTATATGTACAAACGCTTAGAAAAATATCTTTTTTTCGTGGACGATCCCGACTTGTCATTATCTACGTAATTGTAGTTAAGAGCACTTTAGCGCTTAAAATGGTACATTTGAGAGGTACGGGGATGACCTCACACAACACATGCGTCACGACTCACGACAGACAAAGTTGGTTGTCCTTCATTCTTCTTGTCATGTAGCTCCCTCTCTACTTCACTTCTTTTGAAATCTTCAAGTCTTCAAAAGATGAACTTCATGGTATTCAACAGTCTTCGGTCTTCAAGTCTTGATGTTATTTTCTTGTCACAAAAAATCCACCAGAAAAGCTATAAGAGCATTAAAATATCTCTAAACTCTGCTAAGAGAATTTCAAGGTAAACCACAAGCTCTAGATCACAAAAGAGCATAAAAGTGAACCCAAAAAGTTCCAAAATATTCACATAAAATGAACACATCAATACCCTACACATTGCTGATTTCCAGAACACTGGCCCATGGTGATTATGTCATCAATTTTTTCTCTTCCAGCAATTAACTTGTTAATAGCCGTCATAGCAACTTCAACCCTTATTATTGTCAAAATCAGATATAATTTCAACAACTCGATTTCACTCCTGAGTCGTGCCACTAGGTATGTCATCTCTACTCTCCTTCAACTAAGAGGTTTTTCTCTTTTTCCAGGAGTTTTTTTGTGTCAACAACTTTCAACCACATTTCATACATCTTTTCATATGCAACATAAACATCTTCATCATTCACAGTCATGTCTTTGTCATTGCTCAAGGAGTATTCTTCACATACCTTCTCTGTGTTGGAACATCGATTCACTTGTTCCCGTCCGATGTTGGAACATCCCGTACCATTTTATGAATCCTCATGAAGTTTTGCTCCGAAAGCCACATAATAACTGGTGAGTTCCTCTTCATTATTTTCCTCTTGTTCATCTTCACTCCATGAGATAACATGTGATTATCCTTACTTCTTCCAAGTGTTGGCGCATTCAGCCTGAATATGCGCATACCCTTCACATTCTCTGCTTTGAATTCTTCTTGATTGCCTTAATTCACCATTTTGATTTCTTAAGAATTGCAGAGTGGTTTGTTCCATCCTTGGTCCATGGTTGTTTGCATAGTTTTGAATCCTTGATCCTTTCTCATTAAACCATTCCTGGGAATTTTTATATACCACTTTCCTCAGCATCCTTGAGAAATTATTTGTGATAAGAGCGAGTTCTTCATTTACATCATAGATATCCTCTCCTTGATTGTTTCTTGATGACAATTTTTTTTAATGCCAACTCATATTTTATCTTCTTCGTTGAATGACCAACATCATCTCACAAGTTTGTAGTGATCCCATCTGCACATCCAAAGTTTTTGTGGCCACATCCATTACTTTTTCTATTGCAGCTAATTTAATGGAAAATATTTGAGGAAGTGATCTCAGTGTCTTCTTCACTAGCTTAGAATATTTGTAAATTTTTCCTAATTGATGCGTCATGATGTCTCTGAGTTTTCCATTGAACAATGCAATAGTTTCGTCTTCTTCCATTTTTAGCTCTTCCAAATTTTAGCCCAGCATTTTTGGCTTGGATTCTCGAACAAGACTTGTTCCCTCATACACCTTTTGTAGGATATCCCATGCGTTCTTTTCCTAGTGACATGCATAGATGAGTTTGCACTGAATTTCATTTATTGCAGTAAAGAAGACATTTAATGCTATGGAATTTGCCGATACAGCTTTTTGTTCATCTGTTGTCCAAAATCTTTAGACTTAACTAATGGCTCTTTATAACTATATTCTTCTCCTGCAGAACTTCCACTAACTGGAGGTTTCCATTGTATTACACCATAGTGCCAAGAAAATTCATCCAGTGAAATTATGAACACTTACAGCCTTCCAGTGGTTGTAATTCTTTCCTTCCAGCAGTGGTGGCCAAGGCACATAAGCTCCTTCTTTGGTCACTATAGGTAAAACCACTACTAGAATTATCCCCCTATAACGAGAGAAATTTTTGTTGTAAACATTCCCAAACCGATTGTAATGGTCTATTTACAACAAATATAATTGTGGTTGTAAAGTGATTGTAATACGTTTGGTTGTAATTGACATCACAGCCACTTTTACTCACTCATTCTAAATTTTTTTTTTTACAACAAGTCCATATTTTGGTTGTGAAACGCATTCTATTACAACGACAAACTATGTTGTAAATACCCAATATTTTTGTTGTAAACATTCCCAAACCTGTTGTAATGGTCTATTTACAACAAATATAACTGTGGTTGCAAAGTGATTGTAATAGGTTTGATTGTAATTGACATCACAGCCACTTTTACTCACTCATTCTAAAATTTTACAAACAAGTCCATATTTTGGTTGTGAAACACATTCTATTACAACAACAAACTATGTTGTAAATACCCAATATTTTTACTAAATTGCATTCCCTCCTTCCCAGCCCAAATTACAACTCAATCATTACACACCGTTCAAGAAACATGTTTGACCGTTAATATGTTTAATTACGTATAATAAAGGCAAATAAAAAGTTACTTTCTAGAAACTACTTGTTACGATAAATTAAACAATATCACATACGGTAGTATTATTTCTCATATATCTATTCAAATATGCGTTCAAACTTTGATAAAGAACAGTGGCATAAAGTAGATGGGTAATTTGGGCTGGGACAGGGGAAGTACTACATTGAATTACATTATATTTTTTAATTCTTATATTTAATTGTTATTATGAAAAGGATTGAACAATAGTTTATATACTAGCATGAAAAGAAATTTAAAAAAAAACAATCGTAACTCATTGAACTTATATATATATATATAATAAGTATGAAACCTTAAAGTCAAGGCATCTAAAATGTTGAAAATCTTTTACAAAACAACGAAATCTTAAGAGAACAAAATTTGCCTTTTAGCATTCAACAGTGACAGCCTGTCAGTAAACTTTCTCAATGCAACTAGCAATCTCATCTTGGAGAGTCTCTGCAAGAAGATCCATGAAATAGACATAGGTTTCATGTGCTATAGATTGTTTATGAATTAAAGACACAGTCGTAAACCCCTTTCATAAAGGCTTGCTCTAACTTAACAGCCTGTCTGATACAAGGATTCTCTAATCCAGTGTTGGATCTTGGATCTTCACAATTCTATTTTGGAAATGCAATCTCAAGAGGTTATGGCCTATGACTGGATGCTCTTGAGCTAAAGGTGGGAGGCACTAACTGGTGACCCACCCCCTCCCAGCATCACTAATAAATAACCTTTTCACGGGAGATCTACTAAGCCGAAAGATAGGGTGTCAAAGATAGAATTTGTATGTTGCTTCCATTCTTACTACTGTACTACTAAGAATGGTCGATAGTGGAAAGTACCCGGGTCATCCACAGAGATGTTAGGAATCTAATAATTAACTAAACAAAACCGTGATCGGGTCGTCAATCCGACCACGTGTTAGGAATAAATAGTGTTTGTAAAACAACTACTAACATGCAAATGATCACTAGAATAAATATATAAACTAACTCGGGGAATATTTGCATAACATGATTAATGTCAGTTCGATCATCGATTGCATCACATATAACAATAAGCCGATTCTAGTGTTTGTATCACGTAGTGCGGACAATGGTCAAAACTTCCCTTTGTCTGTCACATAAGGGTGCGTGCATTAATTCATCCATCAATCTCACCACCGCAACTAGTAGAAAGTAACAACGGCAATGACTCATTGTGTAGGTCTGATTCTTCCCCGTGGGATTAAGTCCCGGGCGGAATACTACGAACGCACTAACCCTAGGCCTACAAAGGCAAACGAAGTACACATCTTATCGATTGCTATAGGATCACAAAAGTAATTTTACTTTGCTACTTTAGCTATCTCTACCTGCAACCCATATGACATAATAGTCAGCTAACTAGAGTATTGGCGATCATAACAATAACAACGGCAACCTACGTGCACACACCACAAGGTTCCGGACCCAACGTTACCCCAAGCACATCTAGGTTTCCTTCCTGGGGGATAGCAATAGTGCAACAACATGAAAGTATACTTTGGTGTGTACGAACTAAGTGTGAAAATCATGCAATTCACAAGAATATTAAGAACAAACCAACATAATAGTACAAAAGCACATAGAATAGGTCGATCTATAAAATCTCACAAAATGAATATCAAAACACGAATACAAATATTATCTCCAAGTAAAATCACTACTTCCTAACCATTGAACCTAAGTATTTCATTGGATTCAACACTTTAGGGCAAAAAAAAATAAAGAGAAGGAAAATAAGCTAGAGACAATGAAGAGTGTTTTATCTCTCTAACCTAACAAAAGTGGGCATTAGTGTAAATTCTAGTAGACATAGGTCCAAATATATAGTAGTAGGGAATTGTGCCTAAAAATATACCCAAAATGGCCAAAAATCCTAGCATCCGCAAACGGAGCAGGAGATGAAATCTGGCACGGTCCATGCCGGCTTAGACCCCCTTCGTGCAGGAGTGGGACATCGGCCCTGGCACGGGCCATGGCCTCATGCCGGCAAATCCCAACCTCATGCTGGCTCAGCCCATGCCAACCAGCACAGGCCATCGGCTAGCACTCCATATTTTTCCCCTCTGATCCGCATCACGTGTCATTTTGAGTGCCCTAACAGCTGGAACTTCATTTTTTTCTCGGTATCTCTGCACAGGACCTGTCATTCTTCACACCCCGTCAGTTGGTCTTGTCATTGGTGACTTGAAGCAACGCGGACCGTGTGAAATAGAACGGTCTGCATCCATACTTAGCCAAATTTTGGAGTGAAAAGAAGACATAGGGCACACAGCCTGCACAATAAGGCACGTCCCATACTAGGGCTTGACACGGCTCATGCTTGACCTCTGGCACGGGCCGTGTTGGCTGATATGAGGCGTTCTAGGTGAGGCCCTCGTGCCTGCCTAGTTCGATCCATACTGGTACGTGCTGGCCTTGGCTGTCCATGCTGGTCTGGCTGATTCGTCTGACTGACTTATTTGCTCTGCTACTGGTAAACCATTGATCCGATTTGGAAATTCTTGTAGTTGATTTTATAGGGCTCTAGAAGAAGAATCCAATGGTGTCACTCTTAATGGCTGATTCTCCTCGAAATTTTCCTAGAACTTCGTACAACCTAGGACAACAATTCCTCTATTTCTTCCTTGGCCTTTTTAATCTTTGAATCCGCCTTTCTTAAGCTCAATTCAATATTCTTCCACACTTTGGAGTCCGTAGCCTTCAATCTACTACCATCCTTGTGAATGGTCTTCAATATCTTCTACCATCATGCGAATGACCTTCAAGTATCTTCTACCACTCTCGCGGATGGCATTCTACAAAAAGATGATAAAAAATACTCACGAGCAGCCTACTAATGAGATTTAAAAAAAGGAAGATCTAGGTGCCCGTGAATACAAAGTGTCCATTAGTTTTAATTAAGTCTACAAAACTCAGGATTTAGATAAGAAAATTAAAAGTGGTCGTATAAACCCTTTGTCTTGTGAACCTAACTAAAAATAGCAATCCACCAAACAGAAGATGATAATAAATGTGTCAAATTCATTGGCTAATGCATGCATAATGGTTCACATCAATCCCCTCACACTTTACTTGACGTCGAGGAAACAAAAACGAGAAAAAATCTAAGCGAAATGTAGTATGCGAAGAGAAGTTAGGCAATAAATTCAACTTATTCCCAGGCTATAATAGTTCCCCCAAAGAAGTAAGAATCTTACAACTCTCACACTCCCCAAAGATGTTAAAGTAACCTAACCACCCGATATATTGTGAAGAAAAAGGTAAGTACATAAGATAAGTGTTGAACTAGCTTACTCCTCCGTATAGTCCGCCAAAAGCAATCCCAGAGTTGTTGCCAAAAAAACCACAGGATAATCACAAGATCCTCAACTTGGTTGTAACTAAGGATAACTCAAGATTCTCAACTTAGCTACAATCAAGGATAATGCCGAAGGATCCTCAACTTAGTTTCCGTTTTCTCTCATTTTGCCTATGAGCCCTTTCGGGTTTTCATCCTAGCATTCACACATGTTGAGCTCACCATCTCACCTTTTTGCACATGGCCTCTCATTTTTACGTAGGTTTTCCAACCTAATTTGGCCTAACCTCTCATTTTTATCTAGGCCTTTCGACCTTTCCGGGCTTTCCTTCCTATTTTTTCTTAAGTTGCCCTTTTGGGTTTCAAAATTTTTTTAAAAAAATTGTGTAGCACAAAATTCCCCAAAATCGTGCTTCGTACCACAAAATATCATGAAAAAAGAAAAAATTACACCACCAAAGTTCAAAACACATTCCCAAATACAACTACCAAAAGGTGCCCCCACACATAAAAGAAACAAACAACGAAAGAGAGAGGGGGATACCAAAACACATGAAAAAGAACAGTCCTCCAAATAATCATCCGAATAGTAATCTAAAGGCTAAGTTATAAGAACAAGATATGCTACCATAGAGGTGTTCCAACTCCTTCCCCTACACTTAGTTTATGCATTATCCCCAAGACATATAACCAAGGGAAAAGTTGGGAACACTGAGAGATGCTCAATGTCTCCTCCAACGTCTGGCCTCATGCCCCAGCCCGCTCAGATTTGGATTGTAGTATCCCTATACGATGCCTGATTTTCTCAGCCTATCATTGCTCTCCATGATGCCATCATGCAAGTTCCTCATTTTCTCCCTCAGGTAGTGCAGCTGGCCGTAAACCCTATCAAATCTCCATTTTGTGTCCCACTCATGATACTCTAACTGCGTGCCAAGCCCGTGAATGTTGTGCCTGACCCCGAAGATGGAGTTCCCTAAGGATTGCATCCAGCTCAGCCCATGCAGTTGATAAGTCCACATAGGATATGAAACACCCGACTCAAAGCTCGAGAACTCATTCTCCCGGAATAGGCTGAAATGAATGTGATGCCAAGTGTGGCTCTCCTACTGAGAGTGGCTCAAAATGCTTTACCTATGGGGATCAGTGATTGGCCCAGGCGGAGGCCCACAGCTGCCTGATTGTGCAAAGTTATCATAGTGGGAGGAAATGTTGTGCCTACGATAGCTGCTAGTGCCATGCCCTGTGGAATAGTAAGGCTCCTCATGAATAATAAACAATCCCTGATGTGGGGGTGATCCTCCAAATACCTAATAAAAAATTATGGAGGTGACACTACGAGATGCTCCAAGGGCGGCAGTGGCATAACCTGAGAGAATGCTGGCTGTGGACTGACGGATCCTCCATGGGAACGAACTGTATAGGGTGTACCGGGACCTGCTCCTGCTTATCTTCATCCTCCCCTGTGTCATCCTTCTCTTCCAAATCCACATCTTAATATGTATTTGGCTTGATGATAAGATTTTACAGTTTGAACTTCTTGCTCAGAGTGGTCCTTGGACGCTGGAGAAACCTCTTGAAATTCTTGCCCTTGTAGAACCAGAAGATAGTATCATGTTCCTCCAGTTAATATTCTCCTCATCCATGACCAATGGAGTGAGTGTAAAAGGTGTTTGTCGGTTCACCCTCATCGCCTCACTCACCGGAAGGTTGTAGTACTAAACCAAAAGCGAAACCATACCATTGATCGCTATTTTCCCAGTGCGGGACAGTGCCATGGAGAGCTCAATGCAGTGAGTGATGTATTCATCCAAGAGGTCGGGACAGGCCCTTACCTTGTAGATTGACTAAAGCATTATGTAATCCTTCTCAGTGGCAGTGGTGGCCTCCCGTGATAGGTGACTACTACACTCAATAGCCTGGCTATGTACCTTAGTGCCAGATACACTATGTCACTGTTCTTGCTTTCCTTCCCCCTCAGATGATGGGTGATGGTAGCCCGAAACATATATAATTCAAATCCTGCAGCCGACTCGTTGTGCCCCTTCACATGCTTTGCATCTTCCATTTGAAAATATCCTCCAACTGAGCATAAGTCAGCCACGGGTAACATCTCCCAAATGAAATCTCGCAGATCTCCCCATCTGTCTCTGGTTCTCCTTGGCAACAGTATATAGAAATTCTAGGGTGTACCTAGTATATGTTAGGGTTGACACAATGGTAAACTCCTTCATAACAATCCTACCTAGTAAGACCATGAGGTTTGTGGAGTTTAAGACCCCTAAGGGTCTCTTCGTCCACAAAATTTATTTCCTGAATAGGGCACCCTGCTAGCTAGCCCCATATTTCCTTCTGGTCTCCAATAGAAGGAGGTCAACCCCATAAATTGCACACTAGGTTCCCCTATCTGTTTACGATGCATGATGGATGCACAAAAGTATAGCAAATAACAATAGAAAAAATCTAGCAAAGTTTTCACCAAACACCCCCAACACAGAACAATATCTTCCAAAACAATTCGACCAACCAAAATAACCACTAAAACTTTCAAGCATGCAAACCACCAAACCACAAGAATTTCACAACTTCTACTTCTTCAAAAGACTAATGGAGCTCGGCCAAGTACCTCAATTATCGAATGTGGTGAAATCTTTGCTCGAGGAATGTGCAGAAACCTTTCTAGGTCGGATCAAAGTAATTCCAACACCCGGAACAGACCAAAAATTGAGTTTTTTTGGGAGAAAACGCAATTAAATGCCAAGATTTTCTTTAAATATTCTAGGAAAATTTGAGTGGTTGTGAGGCTAAATTTTAATGGGTTGGATAGGGGTTGAAATTATGAAGATTTTGATACTAGGTGGAGGTGAATCAGATGAAAAATGAGGGATATGGATAAAAGAGTGCGAGAGAGTGTTTATGTTAGTTTGAGAGGAAGAGAGAAGAGTGGGTTTGGGTGTGAAGAGGACTGGAACAGGGGGGATGCGGGTAGGCTAGGTTTTAATTAGGCTAGGAGGGAGGCAGCACAGATCCATAGGAGGGATCCGTGTTGACATGTGGCACGGGCCAAGTCAAAGGGGGGTTTGTGGCGCATGCTGGCCTCGTGCCGAGGAATGCGTGGTGCGCACATGGAACCCTCATGGCAGCCAAATTGGCCTCGTGCTGATGGGCCTTGGCATGGCCCACATTGCTTGGCACGGGCCGTACTAAGCCCTGGTAGGAGGCCCACTAGTTTCGTTCCGTTCAAATTTTTTCTTTCGATACGTGCATCCAAAAACACCAAAAACCAAGAGCAGTACTGTTCCAAACCAAATAGATGACTGAATTTTTTCGAAAAACACCGCCAAAAATTAATACACTCCTAAAATTTCAAAAGAAAATATATTTTAGAAACCTATAACATAAAGCACAATATTTTTATTTTCATCCTCATGACTTATTATTTCATGCATTTTTGGAAAAATAATAAGAACGGTTTGATGGGTTACCAGAATCACCATTCTTGACACCACCAACAACCACATACTTATGGACGACTCTCCGTATTACCTTAGGCTTACCCTTAATCTTTGGCGAGATATACCAAACATGCCTGTATTTCCCAATCATATATACATTCTTGTTGATTTTGGGAATCGATGGGGTTTCAGAGTGATTAATTACTTAACCCGCTTCTTTTTCCATTGCAAGTTAGTGTGCAATATCGGATGCAAAGCATCTTTAATCACACCAAAAGAGACACGTTCATCAACAAGTGTATTGATGTGCACCATTATGCACGCGTTAGCCGATGTATTTAACAAATTTATTATCATTTTTTTTGGTTGATTGCTAGTTTTGGTTAGGTTTGAACGACAAAGGGTTTAGAAAACCACTTTTGATTTTCTTGTCTAAATCCCGCATTTTGTAGATTTAATTGAGACTAATGGACAATTTTTATTCACGGGCACCTAGATCTTCCTCTTTAATCTCATTAGTTGGATGCTCGTGAGAGCTTTTTTATTTTTGTTTTGTAGAAGACCACATGCAAGGATGGTAGTAGACATTTGAAGGCCATTTGCAAGGATGACAGAAGATATCAGAGGCCATTTGCAAGAATGGTAGTAGATTGATGACCAAAGACTCCAAATCATGGTTGTAGATGGAATTGGGACTAAGAAAGGCAGATTCGAAGTTCAAAAAGGCCAAAGGAGAAACAGATGGATCGTTGTTCGAGGTAGCACAAAGTTCTTGGAAAAATCCGAGAAGAATCAGCACTTGAGAGTGTCACCATTGGATTTGTCTTCTCAAACGATGTAAAATTAACTACAAGAACTCCCAAATTTTACCAATGGTTCACCCGTAGTGGGGCAAAGAAGTTAGCCAAGCGAACCAGCCACGGACGGCGCAGACCGCATAAGCCCTGCATGAGCCAAAAGCTTGCACGACCTGAACCAAGTGCCATAGCCATTGTGACACTCCCCTAGTTTTGGAGGAGAGAATGATGGAATATTTTATACGTGCACCTCTATGTGACAGATAGGGTGATGTTTTGACCATTGTTCGCACCACGTGACACAAACACTAGAATAGGGTTCAGTTCTTGTATTTGATGAAATCAATGATCGAAATAACATTGATCATGTTACGCAAATATTCCCCGAATTTTATTTTATATTGTTTATTCCGTTGATTGCATGCTTGTAGTTGATAGTTGAAAATTCCCCCTAATGACTGTTTTCCCAACACTGTTTATTCCTAACACGTGGTCGGATTGACGGCCCGACCACGGTTTTGTTTAGTTGACTATTAGATTCCTAACATCTCTGTGGACAACTCAGGTACTTGCCATTATATACCATTATTAGTATTATTGTAGTGGGAACGGGAGAAACATACAAATTTCTATCTTTGACATCGTCCTTCTCTCGGTTAATTTAGTGGATCTCCCATGGTTCATTAATTTAGCGATGCTAGAGGGAGCCGGTCAAATTTTGGTGCCATTGTTGGGGATGTTGGTTTAAAAGTCTAGTAGTTAACTTGCATAACGTGTTAGTTGAGTAAGTAATGTTGTTTTTGTTTTTGCTTTTGATTGGTTTTTGTTGTTGAGATTTTCTACTTGTCTCCAGTTACTTCTAACCTATTTTGCTAGTGTTAATTTTAGTTGTCCATTGTTTTATTCCTGGTTTATGGTACATACCTATGCCAAGAACTTGGGAGTTTTACATAGTTCAACGAACTAAATAGGTAGTAGGCGAGGAAGGAAGAGGAGACCTAGGCCGGAAGTTCCACAAGAACCACTTTTGGTAACCGTAGAAAAAGAATAAATGATGGAGGAAACCGCACTTTGAGAGAGTTTATGACCCCAAACTTTGAGAATCAACCTTTTTCCTTCATTTCCCCACCATTGCTACCCAATGTGACGTGTGAACTCAAGAGTGGCGTGATCCATTGCTTGTTGACTTTCCATGGGATGGCCGAAGAAGATTCAAACAAGCATCTTTCGGAGTTCCACCTAGTTTGTACCAACATGAAACCAGCGGCTGTTTCGGAAGAAAACTACAATTTGAGGGTATTTCCCTTCTCACTCCGGGATTTGGCCAAATATTTGTTATATTATCTACCTCCCAGTTGCATCACCTCATGGATAGATATGAAGCATAGATTTATCGAGAAATACTTCCCAGCTTCAAAGTCTCTGGGGTTAAAGAAGCAAATTTCTGTCATCTCTCAGTTTGCTAATGAGTCCCTCTAAGAGTACTGGGAAAGATTCAGGATATTGTTGGCTAGTTGCCCATATCATCCATTCAATGAGTGAGACTTGGTTTGCTATTTCTTTGAAGGGCTGTCCAATGATGGCATGCATATGGTGAACACCACTTGTAATGGTTCGATCACCAACAAGATCCCAAGGACAGGAATGAAAATCTTTGAGGAGATGGAAAATGGAACAAGGCAATTCGGTACAAGGTCTAGGGTGAAGCCCATGGATAAACCATCTCAACCCCCAAAGTTAGAGGAGCAAGTCCAAGCTCTTGCCTCCATGATGAAATAATTCATGAAAAGGGGAGTCCAACAAGAAAAAGTGTATGATGTTTGTAATCTTGATCATCACACGGAAGTGTGACCACAAGTGGCGGAAGACTTTGAAGAAGTTAAGGCGTTGGATTTCAACAATGATGGAAATAGGCCACCATTTACTAGGGGGTAACAATAAGGGTTCCGTGGGAATCAAGGAGGAGAAAGATTAGATCCCTACTCAAACACCTTCAACCCAAGGTACCGCGATCATCCCAACTTTTATTGGCGCGATGAGAACCAAATACAAGGGTACAACTGAGGCGGTCAAGCTCCACCTTAACCCTATCCGAGAGGAGAAGGGCCTTCTAACAACAATGTCTCACTTTACATGTCGGACAGAGAGGATATCCTTGATGCAATCTCTCAATTAGCCAAGAAACACGACATATTTGCGGAACGTACAAGGCAAGAGATTAAAGATATTGGGAGTAGGGCATTCTTGAGCATCCAGAATCTTGAGATTCAAGCTGGTAAACTTGCCACATTGGTAAACCTACTTGAGGCCAGGGAGTCCGACAAACTTCATTCCCAACCGGAGGTCAATCCGAGAAATGTGAGCATCTTAAAGCTGAGAAGCGGAAAGAGGTGTGTGAGCCGGAGAAGGAAATACTTCAAGGGGATGTCTTGATCCTAGACAACAATAAAACCAACTTTAAGGATTAAGAATTGGTTTTGGAGGAACCCGTCAAGGATCTTCCAACGCCTGAGGTGAGATTTAATCTCTCGCCACCTTTCCCTAATGCACTTAGGGGAAGGCCAAAGGTGACAGCCAATGATGATCATATCCAAAATAATCTTCGAGAACGTGGAGGTTAGTGTCCCGATCTTGAACTTGATTGAACATGTTCCCTTGTATGCAATTTTTTTTAAAGTTGCATGTATAAGAAAGAGGCATAAACCACTTAAGAAAGTAGGAAAAGTAAAAGTAGGGGGATTCGCCACTCTCAACCATGGAAAGTTGCCTACAAAATGTGATGACCCCGACATGTTTTCAATTCCCATTTCTTTAGGTGGTAAAGTGGTGAAAAATTCTATGACTGATCTAGGAGCTTCTATTAATGTCTTCCTTTGCGTATTTATGAGAACCTGGAAATTGGTGAACTTAAGATAGTCCAAATGGCCGATCAATCCCAAGATATTCCTCGTGGACTATGGAATGATGTGATGGTCAGAGTGGGTAATTTGGTGTTTCCGGACTTCTATATCCTTGATGTAGCTCACGATGGTGGTGCACCCTCAATTTTAGTAGGGAGACATTTTCTTAAAATATCAATGACTAAGATTG